>BQNB010125329.1:0-19786 GCA_026074375.1 Tanacetum coccineum | reverse complement strand
TAACGAATAAGTAGCATATTGTTAAGATTCATATAGACAATACACCTAACAGAAGTGACTTCCATAATTAAAAAAACACCTTTTATGCACTATGGTGTTCATTTACGAAATCTTATAAGTTTTATTTCCTCATATCGGATTACCATTCACTTATTTTCTGTTCTTATTCACTTTATAAATATTTTACGTTTTTCGTAATTCATTAATTGTTTCGTCATTTATTCCTTGGATACTCACAAGGCAAGCCTGCTCATCGGGCGGGCTTTGCAACTAGTATATATATATATATTAGTGATCCGGTGAGAATTAAAAGTATAATGAGAAGAATAAGAAGGATTTCTAGCCACACATTTTAAATAGGAGAGAGAATTTTAAAGGGAAATGCATCCATTTTTTTGTAGGTGCATCTAAAATGTAAATGTGTGGTTGTGGTTTATTTTTATCATTTTGATTTTAAGTTTTCTACGCATGGAGGGTTGAGTAAGTATAGATATAATAACAAGGGTGGTAATGTAACTCGTGTACTACAGAAAATAAATAAAGGGGCAAGAAAGAAACCTTAATAGTAATTATTGATTTTGAGATTGCGAGAGAGGCGAGATGGCTGTGTCGGCGGCTGAACAAGATCGTGTGTGGAAAAGGATTTTGAAGAAGAAAGGGTTGTCGTTGGACACACCCTTTAAGGATTCTGTTGTGATTTCACACATTTTTATATTTAATGCTAAATTATTTCATTTTTTCTGTTTTCTTCTTTTTCTATTACTCCAGACACGGATATTTCTCTTCTCGATACAATAAACTCGGAAATTAGATTAAATTCATGGTACGTTCCACACTCGATCTTTTTATAATTTTGATTCACAATGAACAAATCGATCAAATCATCTCGTTATATTTTATTAGATACATGTATTTCAGAGATTCAGGAAGTCATATCATTATAATATCTCAAATCGATTACAAATGTAAGTTTATTAACATGTTTTGATTTTATTTTTGTTTTAGTTTCGGATTTATAATATATAATATAAAGGAATGATTACGTGTTTTGCTAGTGTTTTATTTGTACTAATTGTTGTTTTTTATGAGTTGTGGTGTTGTTTTATGAATTTTTATTGGTGATTCATTCAGTTTGTCTAGATCTATTCGTTTTAAGAGTTTTATGAATATGAGCATTGGTATTTTAGTTATTTGAATCCAAATTTAAGAAAAAAAAAGAGTTGTAAAAACATGTTTACAAAAACTGCACACCAAGTGTTTGATAAAATGTCTGAATGAGATTTTATAATTGCGATGCACTAATTTTACACTGTGATGCCCTAATTTTTATGAGTATACTTTAGTTTCACTGTGATGCCCTATTTAATTTTTGAATGGCTGAAATGAGTTAGTTTGATTAAGGGTGTGTAACTAATGAAAAATATTGAAATGAGAATGTTGATGATGATGAGTTGGCCAAAATATATGTCAAATCTTATTTTTTGCACAAGGTTTTGGCTCTAATTTTTTTATAAGACTATGATGACTGTTTGTTGCAAACTGTTTGATGAAATGCCAAACATAATTATATTGCATAATTATGTCATTAGGAAACTTCTATGCCATGCTATCAGACTAGAATAACTTATATAAGAATTTGTGTTTTCTATGGTGTATTGTTTGTACTTATCTGAAATATACTATTACTGTATACTTGATATGATTTAGTCCGTTTATTAGAATCAAGTAATTTGATAGCTGTTAAACGTATGGATTTTATGCAATACAAACTGCTATTATCATCGCAACCTTGTGATAGTTTAAGGCTTGGAGTGCTTGCGGTATACCAAGATCAGAACCAACTTGTTGTCACGAACCTTGTGATAGATAGGTATGTCATTGACTAGACGTATAAAGGGTTAGGATGCATGCTTTTAGATAGTTTCTATATGGTTAATTTTCTTTGTTTGCGAAGTTGGCACTTCGAGAAAAAATACATTGATCCGTATTGTGCATTACTTTTAAATTTTTACCCTATTACCAAAATTTGAATTTGATGTAAAAATAAGTTAAAAAGGCTATAGAAAAAAGATTACAAAATACTTAATTTTTCCGCCAAAAAGTGTCGCTAAAAGGGGTGTCGTCTGGATACTTTTTTTTTTAATCAAACCGCTGCCACCTTGAACAACTCGCCGCCAATATAATACTCAAACCGCTGTCTAGGTTTTTGAGCAACCCGCCGTAGAGTTTTCAAACCGCCATAGCTTCTGTTCGTATTTTTCTAATAAAATATTCAAACCGCCTTCAACCTGTATAACTCGCTGCCAATAAACTAAGCAACTCGCCGTGAGCAACTCGCTGCCTATAATCTTATCAACTCGCCGTGTGTTTTAGCAACTCGCCGTACCTTTTACCAACTCGCCGGCTATTATTTTCAAGCCAACTCGCCACTATCCTGTGTAAACCGCCGCGAACAAGCAACTCGCCACCAAATTTAAACAAACCGCCGCGAATATAATTATTAAAATTAAGCAACTCGCCTTTGACTTTTGGCAACTCGCCTTTGACTTTTTCCTAAATTTCCGGATCTTGTCCCTACCTTTTGTCAAACCGCCGGTTAGAAAATGATATTTTAACCAACTCTCCACGAAGAACACTTGGACGAATTAAGCAAAATCAAGCCATATTATCTTTTTAACCACGAATCAAAGCTCTAACATGCAATACTAAGATGGTGTATGAAGATTAACCTTCCAATAACATGTATTTCTTCGTGGATCATAAAAAACGAAGCAACCCTCCACGAAGAACATCAAACTTAATAACCTTATAAATCGAACTAGGAGCTTGTATACCACTTGAAATTGTTACAATCTAACCTTTTTGATGTGTAGAACAAGAGAAGATCAAGATTAACAAACAAATAAGCCAAAATCAAAAATGAGCCGTGGGCTTTTTTGCTTCACAAATAAGCACGAATTTAAGCTTAATCAACCATAGGAATCAATCACGAATTCAAACCCGCTCTGATACCAATTGTAGGATCGTTTATTTCATAACACGGTGATGATTCTTGTGATTGGGCTAGTTTCTAGAGAGAGAAACACATGAGAGAGAATATCTAGAGAGAGAAAATGTGTTTTCTATGAAAAGAGTAAATGACTAGCTTGCCTCTTCCAAAGTTGGAAGAGGCTTATATAGTTTTTACAAAATACCGGGTATTAGTACCCGGCTTAAAACCGAAAGACATACGATTAACTATTAAACTACGAACTATTATAAACAATAAATATACGGGGTGACCGAGTCTTTTACTCATATCTAACACGTATCAACTACACTATCAAATATCCAACATAAACAACGTCTATAATCAACTCAAATATCAACTAGTCGGCTAGTTTACAAACTATATTCGTAAATGATAACAAACAGATGCCCTAATAATTTTAATGATGCCCTAATAATACAAACAGATGCCTTAATGTATTCATACAGATGCCTTAAACTGAACAGACAGATGCCTTAAACTATACAAACAGATGCCTTAAAAAACAAATAGATTCCTTAAACTAAATAACACACTCCTTAACATTACGTGCATACGCATCAAATGTACATTCTCACACACAATCACATTTTGACATCTAAAGCGATCTGAGCATGACATAACATCCAATTAAATGATAAATGCAATCAATATTTAAACCTGTCATAGTTACACAGATGCCTTAAACTATACAAACAAATACCTTAATATAATCACAGAAATGCCTTAAACTAAACAAACATATGCCTTAAACTGAACAACATACGCCTTAACATTACGTGCATATGCATCAGGTGTACATTCTCACACACACAATCACATTTCGATATCTAAAGCGATATGTGCATGACATATCATCGACTTATACCCCAAATGCAAGCAATATTTAAACCTATGTGATAAATAACACAGATGCCTTAAAATATACAAAAAGATGCCTTAATATACTCACACAAATGCCTTAAACCAAACAAACATATGCCTTAAATAAACAACATACTCCTTAACACATAGATGCATTAAACTAAACAAACAAATGCCTTGAAGTTAACAAACATATGCTACTTTCATTTAACAATAAAATATTAACACCAGATAACAATCGGTTCATACGCATCAGGCGTACAACATACGGATACAATCACGTTTCGACCCTTATCACGCATATGCCTTACATTTACCAAATAGACTTCTTAATATATTTTCAAAGCAAATGTATGCCTTATTTAAAGAAACAAACAAATGTCTGATTTTTTCATTCCTCGTAATTTGATTGTCATGTTGTTCTGTTTCATTGTCATCGAATGATGTTTCTTGTTTGTCGGATTCATATTCTTTGTCATCGTGTTCGATTCCTGGTTCCATTGTTGGTTCTTCATGTTTGTTTTCCATGTGTTCTGCTTCCATATCTGAAATACATATTTAAAACTAATTAAAAAGTTTTAAACAAACAGATGCCTTAATGTATTCACACGTATGCCTTAAAATATACAAACAGATGCCTTAATATACTCACACAAATCCCTTTAACCAAACAAACATATGCCTTAAATAAACAACATACTCCTTAACACATAGATGCATTAAACTAAACAAACAGATGCCTTGAATTCAACAAACAGATGCTACGTTCATTTAACAATAAAATATTAATACCAGATAAGTCGGTTCATACGCATCAGGCGTACAACATACGGATACAATCACGTTTTGAACCTTATCACGCATATGCCTTACAATCAATACTAGAACATCACGAATCAACTTCATTTCCTTTAGATTCTTTAGATGCACCTGAATAACAAAAAAACATGTGTTATAGCCAATAGTAACTACCTGTTTTGATAAAAAAAAGTTTGTTCAAGTCCCATATGTGTACCTTCATGTCTATTTCTGAAGCAATTTCGGAAGCATTTTCCAAATATGTCAGTAAAATATTCACTGAAGGGCTTCTCAGATACATGTATTAATACACAGATGCACTATTTTTATAACACAGGTTCTTGTAATTTTCTTTACAAAAAATTGCTTAGAAGTTTTAATTCATACCATGAAATAATGAACTTTAGTATTAATTCTCACATAAAAAAACCAAATAATAAGTACAAGAATGCAAATCGAAACACCCCTTAAAAAAGAGAAACGAGTTTTCAGAACTAACAATTTCACCACTCCCTATGATCACGTCACAAACACTCTGATGTAGCTTCATACGCTTTTGTATGTCATTGCGCTCACCAAACCGCATTTTAGGGGTTCTCTCACAGTCCCACACTATATGAAAAAATTAAATTAGTATCCCTTGCACCCAGACTGCAGTTTATAATCCCTGTCCAATTTAAATTCCAACTCGCTACATAAAGCCTTAAGCTCACCTTATTTCCAGCGAAAAAATATTCTTAAAAAATAAATTCTGCAAAAAGGATACGCTACTAACCATCATCGGTGTTGGCCCCGTATCAAGCAAACCACCTAAAATCACCAATTTAACTTTTTCCAAATCTACGTAAGTTTTCAAAAAATATCCCAGATTTTAATATAACGTATAAAATTTATAGTTTTCATAAACATATGCAGAAGTAATGATCATCTCATAAAGAATATTGCAAGATGCCTTATTTTTATAACACAAATGCTCTTTTTTATAACACATATGCCCTATTTTTATAACATAGATGCCCTATTTTTATAACACAAGTTCTGGTAATTTTCTCTAGAAAAAATTGCTAAGAAGTTTTAATTCGTACCATGAAATTATTAGCTTTGAGCACCAAATACAATTTCAACTACTGCGTTTACTTTTGATGCACCTCCAAATCCTTTTGAGTAGACCTTTTACGCATTTGTATAGCAAAATACAAACAACAATTAAAAGGAATGATGTGACATATAGTCTGCACATAACATTCATAATAAAGTTATTTACATGAACGAAAAAGAAAATATTATATACAAATAGAAATGCCAAAGAAGTTAAACATAGATTAACTAAGTAAAACCTTTTTTGGAGTTCGAGAATCATTATTTTCCATGTATATGTTAACCAGCTCTGGTTTCAAAGACAAATCCACAAGGCGTTCCTTCTTGACTACATCAAGAATCATGCCTTTAACAGTTGAACCACTCTCTATTAGTGTCATGGTAGCAGGAACATGAACGTCAATAAATATACCACTTGGATAATATCAAGGTAACCACTAGTAACCAAAGTTTTCCTACCAATATCTATCATTTGAAACCAGTTTGAAATAATTGACAACAAAAAGTGCAGCAGGTCGTATCAAAAAATGAAGATGCCCTAACTGATGCTCTAACTTAAAAACAAAACCAATGGCACCTAAACATAAACAAAACAGATGCCTTAACTTAAACAAACATAGTGCCCTAATTTAACATAAACAAACTAAGTATAAACAGCTAAGTAACTTCAAAATATATATGTTTTAAACCACGCATTATCAGACAATTTCAGGATTTTTAAATGTATCCTACTTTTGGAACAAGCACCTTCACACAAAACTTTTTTTCACTCATAATTGAGTGTTTGGAGAATTGCTTTATTAAAGAACTTATTTTTCAGTTGCAAAATTTAAAAAAAGTTGAAAAAGAAAAGCCTAAATTCAAGATCCGTAGCGTTACAAACATTTGGAATTAATTAGGATAAGCAGTGTAAGTATACTTCAATTATCAGACATACAAGCACACGTTCATCTAGCAAAAAGAAAAGTAAACATTCAAGCTAAACGTGCAGATAAATGAATGTATACCATATCAGACATCATTAAAGGTTATCAAGATCACATAAAAGATGGAAGCTAACCTAAGCAAGGACATCATTCATGAAATCACTAGCATCAGCATCTACATGTCCTAAGATTTGTAAATTACGCAACAATCTTATTTGGAGAAAAGGGTCTGCAATTGCCTAAACCATGTCCCATATTAAAGAGAGACAATTAACCAATACTAAAAATCATACTAATTAGTTGAACAATCATTATGAGTTTAACAATCATTATACAGTCTTAATAAATACGCACTAAACAAACCAACTGATGCCCTAATACAGTATTAAAACAGATGCCTTAAACAAACAAACAAACCGATGCCCTAATATAATACTAAAACAAATGCCTTATACAAACAAACAAACAAACCTCTAATACAGTCTTAAAACATATGCTCTTTTTCACGATACTCTTATCCACTAACGTGATGCACCAACTAGAACACACAGATGCACTGAAATATCTTCAATAATCAGATTACATACATTTAACCTGATGCACCAACTAAAATACACAGATGCACTGAAATGTCTTATATTTAAATAATAGTACAATATCGTGCACCAACATTTAACCTGATGCACCAACCATAAAAACATATGCACTAATATGTAATCTGATGCCTTAACATGTTACATGATGCTGCAAGTATACACACAGATGCCCTAAGTTGTCTTATCATTCAAAGTAAACACATATGTTGCAAATTAGCGCATCATAATTATAAAATCTCATTTATACATTTTATCAAACACTTTTTCTACTGATAAAGTTACCTACACATTAGCTAATAGAACCTTACAATTACACATACATGCATTTTCTACTCATAACATAGCCAACAAACAAACACCTTCAACATAAAAATTCATGTACAATTATATCAAAACAAGTAAACATAAACATTTAACACATGTGAATACAAAATTAGTGCATCACATTTATAAATTTTATTCTGACATTTTATCAAACACCTGGTGTGCGGTTTTAACAAACATGTTTTTCATTTATTTTTTTTTTGTCAAATTTGTTCCATACCTGGTAGGATACATTATGATATGAGGGTAAACTTTCAACAAAACTTCAAAAATCATTATATTATTAATTTGAACACTAAAAAAAATAATAAAAAACTATAATTAAACACTTACTGGTTGTTATTCTGATGATCGATTCATAAATAGTCAACATGTGATGCCTAAAATTATTTTTCGTCATTCATCTAATGATTAGAATGCAAAATTAGTGCATTTATGAGTTTTTTTTATCTGATTTTTATTTGATTTTGATAGGATTGGAGTGTGTGTTTTTTACCAAAAATGTGTTTTTTGATTGGAGTGTGGGAGTTTATGATGATCGGAGTGTGTAATTTTCTCATGATAAGAGTTGTTTATGAGAAAGACGATTGGAGTGTGTTTTGAGAGATACGAGTGTGTAAATGAGACTGATAAGTGTTGCTCCCCCTTTCTTTTTTGTTATTTTTATTTTATACCCTAAAGTTTGACATATTGGCAAAAGCTACCGTGTAGTTTTGTTTTCTAGGTTTTCTATCAATATCAAGTGTTCTCTAGACTCATACACCTATATATATATCTATAATATAATATATATATATATATATATATATACTAGTTGCAAAACCCCCGCCCGATGGGCGGGTATGACTTGTGGTTTTTGTTTTAATTAATATTTTTATTAAGTATATGTTTTTTGAATTTGTTTAATTTTTTTTCCCTTTTGTTAATTTTTTTTTACTTTATGCTTTTTTATTGAATGATGAATGTTAAATGAATTAATATATGAAATTTGTTCTTTAAGATATTAAGTATATATATTTTTTTCTATGTTTTTATAGTTTATAGAATATATTAATTTTGTTTTAGTATTGTTATAATTTTACATTATATTATATATGTTTATTTTTTGTGGATGTTTACGTGTATGTAAAGTAATCAATTAGTTGTTATATTTCATTCAATTTGTCAAAATTATGTCAAAATTTAGAAGCATAAAAAATACTTAGAGTAATGTTAAAAGGTTATGTACACTTGATAAAATTAAAATCGAAAAATAAAATAAAATAAAACAAAGGGACATTAAGTTATAACAAATTAGATATATGTTGCATTAAAATAAAGAATATTTTTTACCCTCAATATGAAATATAATAAATAAACTTCCAGATGACGTAATATAAAGTGATTAAATAACTAAAAAAATCAAATATTTAAAATTCATAAATAGTAATAGTAACAACAAAGTTAAACCATTTTATATATGTAAAAGTGAAATTGTTTTTCACCAGTTCCTTCTTTATTTCATCATCATCCGTTATCTTTTACGGTGTATACTTCGTAGTTACTTGAAAGATTATAACTGGACACTTCAACCTTGAACGCATTTGTTCTTTCCGATCAAGTTTCTGAGTTCTTCGAGGAAAATGTGATAATCTTCATTCTATTATGTAAATAAAGTATAAGGATCCAATAATGTGACACTTTGATATATAAAAATATCCAAATACATTTAATATTTAAAATTTTAAAAAGATTTATTACACACCTGTTGTTGGCTTTTACATAGCTCGTATGAAGGTTTTTTAAGGAGGTTGCATACTCTATCAAACATAACAAACGATGTTGTTCCCTTTTTAGCTTTGACATTAAACTGAACTTTGTACCTGTAAATAGTGCAGAATAGATCATCTTTAGACAAACTTGTAATGGTATCACAGTTTAGTCGATGGCCACTTTTACTCAGTAGCCTTGCCTTTACGTCTGCTGTTGGTTTCAAGAAGATAACTAACTATGGAATCAACATCATCACCAAATATGCTGTAAGCCTCCATTGACTGCACATAGCTGAACCCCATTGACAACACCATCTGCATACTGCATAGCACCGGCCTTTCTTTACCCTTGCTCTCGCTTCCAGATGGCCGTGCTTTTCACAAGTTTAGCTCTTCTTAATAACCCTAAAGTGGTGTCAATTTTAACCCATTTTTGCTAATGGATGGGTCGGTTTGGACTTAGTTTATCTTAACTTAGAAGAAAAAAGGGGGAGAAATCACCCCACGCATGCTCTTAAAAGCAATACATCAACTCAATTAGCATAAAAAATTAATTACTATTCAAATAAAATGACTTTTATAAGAGTAAGTACGTTTTTTTGTAGGTAAAAACGGCTCTGGTCTCATCATTTTCCCAATTTTTTTCGTCCCTTAAAAGTTTATACACGCTTATTAATTTTTATGTAACCTTAACCACCCTAATTTTTTGCAGCATCTAAACGAATAACAATAGTCTAACTTTTAAATGAGAAAAGATACTTACTGCCTCCAGAAGACAATGGTTCAGCTTCAGATGTTGAAGATTCTCTTTGGCCAAGCTGATGCTTAAACTTATCATTAGCTATGTATTCATCCCGTGAAGCTTCCATCACCATACGCTCGATTTCTTTCTCAGTTAGCTCCATGTCTGAGCAAAAGCGCGCCTCGGCTAGGAGATCCTATTAATGTGTAAGTTAGAATATGATTTAAAGTTAATACTATAGTAACAAGGAAAATTAAGGTATATCAGTGGTTACATTATCAATCTTTTGATCTTGTTGAGCTTTAATTGATACCTTGATTTGATTAGAGAAATAATATGAACGTGCAAGTCGCAGTAAATAATACGTACAAATTAGTAACATCTCGCATACCCCTTTTATCACTTCAGAACCTTCTGATACACAAAGTGATTGAACTTGACCTAACCTGAAACCTCCAAAACAGTAAGAAGTTAACACATAAAAACGCTATATAGATGCGAGTAAACCATAAAGACTAACCTTCACCGGCTGCAATATGGGAAAGGGCATGCTCAGGAGATAACACAACTTCCTCCTTTATACCCTTTAACAAAGGTTCCCTGCAGGAAATAATTATTGCATATTAGTATTTAGAGTGGTAAGACCTCTACAGAAGTACAACGTAAGCTAGTGTCAGCCTACTTTTTCTAAACTGGTTATACTCTAAAATAGATAATTCAGGCGTCTGTCATTGTATATAAAAGTATAACCTGCTTGACCCGTTGATATACCTCGAAAGTAAATCTATTGTTAAAATACAAACATGCTCCTTTAAGATATTTAGTTATGCATGACTGGAATATTTCACCAGCAGCTGTGGTAAGTGATGGAGTGCATGAGTCGTCATCTTCTTCCGTAATATTTGTTCTTTTTTTTTGGCTTGATCTTGTGCAAATTAAACAATTGCATGCTGATGTTCTGAAACTTTTAATTACCCAAGTCTCCTCAAGCACGTTTTCTGCGATATTTCAGCTTGCCATATCCACTCAACTTGCCATATCCACTTGCAGATAAATAATTGTTTGATCTGATTTAGCTTGAACTCCACCTTAATTATATTGTAATTAAAGAGTAAAAGGGTCATTTCTTATTCTACGATTTTGTCATTGTATGCAACAGACTTGTAATTTTACCATTTTATTTAATGAACTTTTATATTGTCAGTGTAAAGAGGATTATGCTTGTGCAAAAATCGATAAATAACGCTTAATGTAAGATTAAACACTGTATAGTTATACCTCATTTCCTACATCTTGTAGAGAACCAACCTCTTCTAAACAATGACATAGAAGCTAAAGGTGAGAGCTTTTAGATATTGCTTATTTTTGCATCAGTTTCTTTCATGGCTTCCATGAGATAAGGGACGACTTGAGCGAACCAATCTCTCCTGCTGCAAGTACTTCTTCCAAGGTCTGTAGACCCAAAATCGCCTCCACTCTATGTATATCAATAAGATTGGTGGCTGCAATTGGACCAAGTCTATACATTGTTAGCTGTCAAATTCATTAAGCATATTTCAATAATGAATTGCAAGGATTATAATGAATTGCAGGTAAAGGGTACATGAATATATTACCAATCGCCATGAGTTCAGGCTAGCATTGTCCAAAAATTCATCCTGAAAGAGTAACAAATTGATGTTATGGGTCATTTTAGCATATAAGAGCAGCAACTCATTATTAATACTTCAGGGACCATATATGTTTTCATCACTCGTTTGCTTTATTGCTTATCAATTCACTGTGTGAAACGGTTGTTTCGTTTTCGATTATAGTGTTTGGATCAGTTTATTGCTTATCAATAGGATCAGTTTATTGCAAGGTGCAAGCAACAACTTGTAAAAGAAAGTCGCAATTCGAAACAAAGAACCTGTATCTACGTTCACATTTTGTTTCAATTCGAAGTCCAGTTGTCCAGCAGCACCGTGATCAAGACGTTGAAAAATCAGCAAGTCACGATTGGAACCCGATCCGTTTGGACCTGCATTAAGTCACCCCTTTTTAGTTTTGATGATATTTTTCCACTTCTAAAAGAATCACATTTGAGCGCCATTGAAGCCGTGTGTCGCTAAGCTACATGTGTGATCGATTCAAACGTAAATCATTAAGAATTATAATAGGTAATACCTTGCATACACAGAATACCAAAGCCATTGGAGCTGTTGCCGGTTGAAACGTAATCTCTAGGAAGTTAAGCCACAAATTTTTTCACCGCCCAATCGAAGTGTTTGGATTTGTTTTCTAAACGACTTGTTGGTCGCTTAAAGGCACAAAGTCTGCTGTTGTCAACTTCCTTGTAAATTCTCTTCTCAATTACAAGAAAAAAATAAAACCAGTTGTGATACTTATAAACTTCAAATAAAATAGACACTACAACTACAAAATTTGCAAATAAACCAATTATTAGAAAATAAAATATACCATGTGGTACTGTTTTTTGGGTTTATATTCTGTAGTGATTGCTTAAGCTCACTACTAACAAATTCATAACAAACCTTTTTGAAATCCTTTTTGCAAGCGACTTTACTTTGTTACAAATTTCCTCCATCTGTTCAAACTGCTTCAACGGCCAACCTCTGTTTCCATCTCCCCATGCCACTCTAAATAAAACATACCAAATTAAACACATCGCTACTTCCTGAAAACTCTCCAACTTCCCAAAAACATACCTTTTTGGAAGAACACACCCATACCTTCCCAACACACAAGTCATCAAGCAGCCTAAATGATTTCGTATCATAAAATCAAAAAAATAACACAGTTTCATTAGGTTTTTGAGAGAAAATAGTTTCACCACCTTTTGAAGATGAGCAACCTACAAAAAAATAAACATTATGCATAACAACCAAAAACAAAAAATAAAAAAACCAAAAAAATAATGTAGTTTTTTTTTGGGTTTTGGAGAGAAAAATGTGTCCCGCATCTATTTTTTTGTTGATATATTTAGGGATTGATATTAACTGCCATAATAGAAATCGATTTTTTAAAGCAATGCTGCGTTTTCTTTGTGATGTATATATCTAAAAAGAATATTTAAAATATATACCGAATTTTAGAATCAGTAGAATAGAAGTAATTATCTTTTGCATGACCTTATATATTTTAAGTTGTAAGATATAATCAAAAAAATCACTTAGTCTAGTGGTTGAGTTGTTTGTTAATATTACAAACAACTCAAGTTCAAATCTTGTAGGCTACAAATTTTTTGGAAAAACGAATTTTATAAAAAAAACTAAAAAACGAATTTTACCAAAAAAAATAAAAAAATAGTAATGACATGGCATTCATGATGACATGAACGAATTTTACCAACAAAATAGTAATAACATGACATCCATGATGACATGGCATCCATGATGACATGACGTTATGAAGTGGCATAAAATGGTTAAATGCCTCATGTTATAGATAATGTATATATATATATATATATATGTATATGTATATGTATATGTATATGTATATGTATATGTATATGTATATGTATATGTATATGTATATATGTATATTTGTATATATCTGTATATATTATGTATATATGTATATATGTATGTATGTATATATGTGTGTGTGTGTATATATATATATATATATATATATATATATATATATATACGATTGAGAAGGTTTTTATTTTGAGAAGATTGAGAAGGTTTTCAAAAACGATAGATGAATACACATAAAAGAACTTTGATTCAAGTTTTTTTTCAAGCGTATAACTCATTTTTAATCAATTTCTAATCAAAATGCGTAAAAAAAATATTGAAACAATGTTAAAAATCTCTCGATTTTTGCGAAATACTGAATCATCAGTACAGTTTTTTGAATGAATCTTTACCATAACTTAATTTAACAATGGAATTGTGAATCAAATAAAAAAAGAGGATACTAAAAAATGAATGAATTGATACGGACCAAGTTGAGTGGGTGTAGGACAATTAAACGAAAAACAAAAATGTAAAATAAATAAGAAAAGAGAGCTAAATCAGGTTCAATCAGAGGACTTCAAGGGTAGAATATCAATGCGTTTACCACTATGCTACATATAACTTTTGGTACGCTATTGGCTTTTAGTTGTATATAGCTAACTATGACTGGATAAATATGATTTAGTGACTGTACGCCACCTCAACGATGACATGGACAACAATATAACATGTATTTTCGAAAATTGAGTTAAAAAATATCCACCTTGCAAGACTCGAACCTAGGTCTGTTTATCTAGAAACAAGGTGCTTAACCACTAGAGCAACCAAGAATTTGTGATAGACAATTGCATTCCCTTATAGATATTCAACCGAAAACTTTAAAACAAAAACCCTAATATCATATGTATATATCTTTTCATTCATTCGTATCTTCAGGTATATCCATAAAGCCTAAGATCATTCATTCTTATCCTTGACAAACGTATTCATCATTGTTATTCTTATTCATCATGAACCCTAATATCATTCATATTCATCATTGTATGCAGGTTGGTTGTCTTCCATTGATCCTAAAACCACAAGTATGTCTTCCATTGTATGCTTTGTTTTGTTTATTTTGTTTAGGTTATAATTTTGCTGGTTGTCTACAAAAGGTAATTTCCATGGTAGTGTTTTAATTAGATGGTGATACTGTGTTTCTACCTTCTCCATTACAAACTCTGTATTGAAGTATAATACAGCTGCGGTTGAGTCAGTGTTAGTGGAGAAACTAATGCAACATGATTAAATGTCATTTGTTTTATCAGAAAACCTCATGTTAACGTTGGAACAATTGGACACGTTGATCATGGAAAGACAATACTGACTGCTGCAATCACAAAGGTTACATAGTTCTTGCTTTCTACGCTATAAGTTCTATTATGTAGTCGATGTATAAGTCGCCTAAGTTATGTGCTTTTTTCAGGTACTTGCTGATGAAGGGAAAGCCAATGCTATAGCCTTTGATGAAATCGATAAGGCACCTGAACAGAAAAAGAGAGGGATCACAGTTATAGGCTTATAGTTTACTTGTGATTAACATTCCAAGGTGAAGACCATGGCACAAGCTCAAGATTGTCTTCTTCCAATGGGTGTTACATAAGAAAATGTTTCACAACGCTTTGGCGTGACGAGGAAGGAACAAGATCAGACTGCGGTGAGTTGAATAGAACTATTTTAGAGAGGTTGTTGTTTCGTTCAAATGTAGGTTATTTCAGCTAATGGTGGTAAAAATAACTTCCTTTGTACTACCCGTGTCTTATTATATTATGTTATGCATCCTTCTGATTTTAACTTTTATTTGGAGAAAAGATCGTTGACCCAAAACACGGAGAGGAAACACCTGTTACAATCTCTGTTGACGATGGCATCCGTCGAGGAACTACTTTGGCAGCGTATGAATCATCACCAGCACCACCTGTAGCAAATAATTATAATGATCCAACAACAGTTGTAAGAAAAATCAATGCATGTATTATTCATTCATATGATCAGTGGACTTTCTTATAAATTCCTATAACTCCGCATGAAATAAACCTGCAGACTGTTTTGTTTTCGACGTATTACTAAAGTTCAAATCCGGAACACCAAATATGAATGTTTATATCCATGGTTTGGTGTGTGTTGAAAATGAAAGAAAAACGGATAACTGTTTGACCGGATACTAACCCACTCGACCCACCCTTTATCAATGATAAAAAAGAAGCACATATCAATGGTTGGAGTTCGCTAAAAGCATTCTTAATAAGTTTATTTTATGTTATATAATTTTCAACTTATTGTCTTGTGGCTTTTCAGGGAAAATGATAAAAAAAATTGTTGTTTGGGATTGACATCCCTGCTTACACTGTCTGCTGATTAGTTACCGGTGGAAGCCTTGGAGAGTGTTTTTAAGGCACACTTAATCTGCTTGTGTAGCAGGTTTGTATAGTTTATCTACCTTGTCGTCCGTGATATGAATATTATATTTCTCTTATTGTTGTTTATATATTATGATAATTTGATAGAAGCAGAGAAAGAAGAGCCTGAGGAGGATGTGTTAGAAATTGGGGTGTGTATGTAATGATCCTGGATATCTCTGTTGTATCGTGTTGAGTTCACTTTTCGTATTAAGTATTTCGACCCTATAAGATGCCTGGGTTGCATGAAATCTCAATCGGGATAATACAAAGAGAATGGCAATTTGTGTTCTAGGCACAAGAATCATAAATCAAGAACAATGAAGGAATTGTATATATTTTCGTATCTTGTTTTGAGACCAGATAACTTCTATATATGAAAAACAGAAGTTTGAGACAGTTATTTGCAACAGTTGTGTAACTGTTCCCCAACAGTTACGTTGGTTGGGTTTTGGCGGGAAATTAAGGTAAATCCTTAATACAGATTTATAAAAATCGTTTAGGTTTTAGGGCGCTGCCCCAAACCCCTCGAGGGGCGCTGTCCTCTCGACGAGCGAGACCCCAGCAAGGGGCTCTGCCCCTTGACCCCGCAAGGGGGCGCGACCCCCGCTTTTCTGTCATGGTCGAGTTCATATTAACTCAACGAGTATGCACTTCACACTTCCCTAACTCGTATTCGAGCTGAATATAAAATCTCATTGGTCTCTAGTAAATCATCATTACCTAAATGTCCGTCGATGACACTAAAATCACCAACAGGATGATGATGATGATATGAATGACGGTTTGGCAACATATGATGATGATGGGTCTGACAATGAAATGGGGGAAGATGACGAAGATGGTGATGAATTTGATAGTCTGAGACTTAAAAAATTGGCTGCACGGGTTTGTAAAGCTTCAATTTGAAAATCCAAGCTCTTTTTTTGTGCTTCTATTACTTGCAAAGTTACAAGAGACTTTTACCCCAGGCAAAGGCATTCCGGTCAACTGATGACTATGATGATGACTCGGATAATGACTTCAGTGATGATGAAGAATTGATGAAGTGGATCCCTTCATTCTCTTTGTGGATACTATAAAAGGTAAGATACATATGTACATGCGCATGGAAATTACACAGCTTGTGAAGGCGGAGTAGCCAATTTAGATTTTAATTCATATTCTTCTGTATGTGATCAATCTGTAGTTATGCAAGCATCAGATCCAACAAGGTTCCAGAATCTCTCGCAGACTCTAGATTTTCGTTATCAGGCCCTGGAAAATGGAGTTGCTCAGCATGCTAATCAGAGACGAGCAGCGATAGAGAAAGAAAAGCTTAAGAAGGCTTCAGCAGCCACATAATGTTTGTGATATATATTTATATATACATTTTAAGTTTCGTTGTGTGTCGTTGATTTCTTGGTTCTTTGACTTATTTATGTCCAAGAAAAACCAACTGCTAATAGTGGTCAGTGGTGGCTCACAATTACTCGGTATATTTTTTGGTTTGAAAGCTGCCAGGACTCTATATGGAGGTACAAAGATGTGACAGGTAGAGAGCTCGATAAAATTTATGCAGGTATTTCATTTACATTTCAATACAGGTATATTAATATTTTTGGTCCCAATGTATTGTTGAATACTCGAATATCTATGATCTTTCCTTTTTCTAATGTTATCTCGAATGCACCAAGAATAATTAGCTTTACTTGAAATGTTTCAAGGTAGTTCTTTCTGGAAACCTATGCACAACGTCCCTACTAAGAGCTCACCATCCGTTGCCAACCAAACTGATACCGTTCCTCAGCGTAGGTTCCTCTATTTAGTGACTAATCTATATTTATATGATCAAATCAAAGTGGTTGTGTTTTATGTAACAGCTCAAAATGGTTTCTTGTCTTTATACTGTTTTACTTACTAATAAGGCTGCTTTTTTATGTTGCATTAACCAAAACTGTCGAGACATGACTTAAAGCCGTACTTGGACTATGTTGGATATTTATATCAGAGAATGGGCCCTCTTTACGAACAAGAACGATTTGAGGTGAGAACAAAATTGAATATCACTGTGATTCTATCCATAAATGTTTCATTATATAATATAACTTGGTTATGAATTTACATGTTAAGTGCCTAGAAGGTATCAGCTTATCGAATACCTTGGAGCCATTATGTTCACACATAAATCTAGAGCCAACTTGCCCGGTAATTATTCTGTCTCAGATGTTATGTGTACATATAAACTATATATTGATGATAACCACCTATTCATATGTATAAAAATCCAGTAAACTTAACATACATCGACACCCTCTTTATATGTTTTGTATAGGATACTAATCAAGTATTTGTGGAAATTTGGGCAAACAATAAAGATGTCTAAATAGCTCTCAACATTCGTGAGTTACATTATGATAACAATCATTTGGCATGTGGTATATGTATCTACTAAAAGAAGTGTTTCAATAAGGTTAAGTGATATCTTTACACCTTTCATGAAGAGTACTTTCATAAGCATGATGTGGTTTAAACATCGTTGCAACTTTTGGATTCTGATTTGAACCAATTGGGCTATGTCCCTGTAAACCTGTCCATAAATATGACATTAAAAAAATATGCTTATATCTTTCTTTATGTGCAGGGTACAATAAAGACGTGGGCACACTCGAACACGAGTATACGTTACTTTCCAGATAGAGATGACGCATTTTATTACTCTTATGACGTTTTAGCAGTATTGAATATCAAAGGCAACTTACTAACAAAACATGTCAAGTTTTGATCATAAGGTATTTTACGATACTCTTGAACATTGAATTATATTACATCGCTCGGTATGAATTCAAATCTACTTTAGCAACAACATATGGTCTTTTGTTATGCATCTTTTAAATTATCTATGGTTAGCAGATACATTGAGAGAACTTTTCAAGTATATTATACATAATACTTGCTTCCTTATAGTAATACCCCACGCCAAAAAATGCACATGAATTATTGTAAGCATTTTAAACAGATGTGGCATAATGGGCAAGGTAATGCAAATTAGTTTAGTAACCTCAGTTTTTTTTGGCTAAATATTCTATTTTTACTTTGTTAGTTAGACTCTTGGATCTCTTCATGCTTTTTTAAGGTCATCAATATTCGTTGTGACATGCTTTTGGTTCCACGCTTGCAAGGATCTACTGAAAGAAGTGTTTCAATAAGGTTAAGTGTGGTTTTTGGGATATCTTTACACCTTTCATGAAGAGTACTTTCATAAGCATGATGTGGTTTAAACATTGTTGCAAGAGGAAGTTTGGATTTGTTCCAGTAGTTATCAGGAGGAGTACCACAAAGCTTGAATATTCTGTGTAATTATTCAACCTGAAAATGTTGGTGTTGTCTATTAGGTAACTAATTTTTAACTTGCTCACGTTCTCCTTTAATATGAATAGCTATATCTGCACACTCTTGCATGTTAAGTTACATATTGTTGGAAACTTAGATACATGTTGCTAATCATCTAAGCTTGAGCTCGGTTGGTAAGGATCCAGTTCGTTGCCCACACGGAAAAAGATCAACAGGCAAGGGTGTCACAACTGACAAAACAAGAAGTGTCCTGATTAAAACATGTTAGACAATGGTATATTCATAAACTATGTCAAACTAATGTAAATCATTTAAGAATGCCCTCATTTATTATTGTTACTTTCGTAAGACTATGAATGTATAAATATAATTATGTCAAACTTACTATTTCTTATTACTTATAACATTTACACGGCAAGGT
>BQNB010125328.1:3545-19786 GCA_026074375.1 Tanacetum coccineum | reverse complement strand
CCAAACGTACTCTTATGTATGATAACTACCCGATGCACCCTCACCGGTTTTATACCCGGCTGTTACCACAAACCAACCCGACCCAACCCACAATCAAACACCCCTAGCTGCTAAACCCATCCCGACCTCGGCTGTCCCACAGCCCGACCCGACCCACACGCACCCTCTTCGGCTTATTTTACAAACCAAACGCAAACCAAACGTAGCCCTCGGCTGTTAAACTCAACCTGAACCCACCCTCGTGTCCCTAACGCCCTTGTGGCCGTTTTATCATATAGACAAACGTACCCTTGCTGGTGCAACGAACCACACGCACCCTCTTGGTGCTAAACCCAACCCACACGCACCCCTCTTGGGCAAAAAAAAACACCGAACGCACCCTTATGGTGGCTGCGGTGATGGCGTGGGTGGTGGTGACGAGTTGATAATGGTGGTGGGGTTTTGATAATGATGATGAAGGTATGATGATGATGATGATGGTGGTGGGCTGTCGTGGGACAGCAGCTTCGAGAGAGGGGGGAGATGGTGCGAGTGAGGGCGAGTGGGTATGGGGATCGAGTAGATCGGTTGATGAGGATAACATTTGGTGTTCGCCGGAAAACTCCGCCGGAAATGTTTTCCGGCGGTGGGGGCCGGCGGTGGTGGGGTTCGCCGGAGAAGAGAGAGAGAACAAGGGGTGTGTGTGTATAATTTTGAGATGGAAATGTAAAAGATATATAAGTTTTATATTTATATTAAAAGAAAGTGAAAGTCCCCCATAGTCTAGGGTTCATTTTGTAACATTTTAGGTATAGTTTTTATAAAAACGGTTCGGGACTCGTTTGAGCGACTTAACGGATGATTCAAATCTCGAAACTTGCGCCATTGTTTTTAAAATCATTTTTCCGATAAAAATGAGTATTTACACGACTAGTTTTCACAATTGTTTTATCGAATTTATTTAAAACGTTTATTATTCATTTATATATTTTTCCGACAAACTTTATCCGTAAAAATGAATTTTAACTTCAATAATTGTGTTTTTAACCAACGTTTTCGATTAACAAGATAATTAATTTATTAAATACTTTTACTTAATAAATTATGATGATTAAATACAAATTTAATTATTTTGGGTCGGTACGCGTTGTGTTCAAAATTGTTGCGAGGGCATTTCAGTCACCTTCTGACTGTTTTCAGGTCTCGGTCAAAACTGAAAAGTTGTCAGGAATGTCATTTCACATCAAATTGCTTTAGAGTCCGAGTCGTGAAAACGTGATTTAGATGGTCGTTCTTATAAGTCAAGCCAGACCCTAAAAGTCAAAGATTGAAATCGTCATTCAAAAATTCGAAAATTCTCGGATGTTACAGTACCTACCCCTTAAAGAAATCTCGTCCCGAGATTAAATTCGTGTTATCCGATTGTGTGACCGAGAAAAGGTTTAAAATCTGATAAACCGTTTCTAAGCAAGACGATGATAACTTTCTTCAGCAAGATTAGATGTTTCGACACTTCTCAACATACCAAAAGTTTGGCTAAGTTGACCAGGATATATAATCCATCAAGGTAGATATTTTAGAAAAATATCGTTACAAGTTTTATGATTGATATTAACACCACTGGTATCGCTCTCACTCGAACATCCCGCTTACTCAGACCACAATATTGTCTGCTTTGCCCGCATGCTCACCGCTTTGCTTTTGTGTCCCTTGCTTGGGACTTCATTCCCGCAGGTCACCAAAACCCAATGCATACTCTACTCAAAGCACGCTCAACACCAGTTCTGGCAGTACTAGGATGTATTGTGACCAAGTCCCGTCCTACTAAGTGGCCCGAAAGAATAGTTCAACCTATCTCTCTCGTCGAAGGTGTTTACTCGTTTAAGGGAGTTGCATAACCCCACCTATTGATAAAGTTTGTAACATTCGGGACCTGTATGCTCTAGTGACCAACAGTATCGACCATACTACGTAAACATATACAAATGTGACGGATATTGCACTCAGTCTGTTAGTTCCACAATCTGTTCGTGATTGTAAGGACTTGCAATGGCAAAAGTAATAATTTAAAATGAAAATGTAGCTCGAAGTGAGGCCTTAGATTTTTTCTGAGTAGTAAGACCACGATTTGTCTGCTCTAGACCCTTTTTAACGATCGATGATTATCGATTTCAGGTTCATACCGGTCAATATCGGATACCATTAAGCCCACTCATTTATAATTTTCTTATTTACATACAGAAGCGTCTAAATTTATTAAGATAAGAAATGATAAACATATGGTTCGATGATTTTATAATTTATTTATTTTAACTGAAGAATGCGTCCCAAACCTTTCAAATAAATAAATTAAAAATCATCCGTACTTAACAATTCTCAGTGCACTACCGTACTCTCATATACCTTCAGTTGATGGAATACATGACCGATCATTTTGCTCTACTAATGATATGGGACGGTGATTTAAAACCCGTCTTTGGAAGCTGGGAGTAAAAACTGCCAGGCAGAATTCAACATTAGAGTTCAAGATAATTAATGATATATTCGGTTTAGAGTAAACAAAGGTAAAAGTAATCAAAACGAGTCAACATTTCGATTACCATAACAATCTCCCTATTACAAGGCCCCCGCCTATACAAGACTTGTAACATTTAGATTCATACATAATCCCATGTAAACAAAATTATAACGGCCTCCGGTAATACGATATTATATAAAGTTATTGAAAAAAATAATATTCTTAGAGACCATTGTTTAACTTACAATGTCTGATAACAAGTAAACCATTGCGTAACTCACAATTTCCATAAGAAGTAAAAATGAAGACCATTGTATAAACTCAAAATGTCTAGGTATAATTGAGACCATTGTGCAACCCACAATGTCTTAAAAATATTCTGGTATTTATATAATAACTCTTATATAAATAAGCGTACAATAAACGCAAGGGATTGCAAGCATATATATATTATATATATGTATGTTCACGTAAGCACTTAATGCCACATAATGTAAGCAAACATAAGCAAGTAGTGTGTATGCACATTGAAAATGTTTGTTGGATGCAATATTTTGTGAAAACGGTTTATAGTCTAGGAAAAATATACAACCTAGATTCTCTAAACCATGGCTCTGATACCATCTGTAACACCCCCCAGAAGAATTATATACAACGCAGCGAATACCACATGGTGGGTGCTACTATCGTAATACACAACAATAGATACAGAGAACGACACTAGGTGTCGTTGAAAAAATAACATTGTTGATTAAAATCAAAATCTGAATTTAAATAATACATTTGTCCCATAATTGCTTCACAATGAAAAGCTTATTGTTAAAGACTCCAATCACCATCAAATAATTCCAAGCCATCTAAGTTCACCGAGAAAAACATGCTTAAAATGTCAACATTAAAGTTGTAGAGATTCTATAGACTGATTAATATGAATGAGTAAGTTTCAACAAATATATTTATCCACTGTGTCGTCACAGTACCATTTAAAATGTTTATAAAATATGCACGACCCATTTTAAGTCGCCAAAAGTACCAATATTATCCTAAAATATTAAAAGAAAGTCATGGTAAATTTAAAGAACAAAATTTCAATGTATTAATTTCGGGAGGCCCGATAGTCCCAATACGTTTATAATCCGACATGTTATAACGTTTGTTCCCAGTGATAGCTAGTCACCCAAACGGGGGTTGTCAATCCCGAATAGATCTATTTTATATCATTCACGTGGACATCACGCTATATATTTCGTTAACTGTCAATATCTATCACCCGAACAGGGATCCACACCCGAATAGATCTATTTTATAAACAATCGCGGCTCACCCTCCAAGTGATTTACATTCATGACGCAGTGACGTCGGACTTGTATGTACCACAATTTGTGCAATTGATACAATTATATGTACTCCCGTTACCGTCCCCTCCAAGAACACCCGGCTGTAATGTAAAATATGTACTTCTTCTCCCGTTACCGGTGTCCCCTCCAAGAACACCCGGGCAGTAATGTAAAAATATGTACTCCCGTTACCGGTGTCCCCTCCAAGAACACCCGGGCAGTAATTTTGTTGTTATCAGTTCAATCAGCCTAAGCTAATCCGTAATCATTTCAAAAGTAAAGTATGCATTTGTGACCAAAAATGAAGTCAAATAATGTATCACATAGCGAGCTATGTAAATAAGTATGTAAACTAATTTGTAAACAATCCTGTAAATGTATTTGTAAACAAGCATGTTCTCACCCCAAAAATATATGTAAAACCAGTAAAACATGGGGCTATAAACTCACAAAATCCCTTAAAACAATCGCATTGTTATAAGATAACCTGAGTAAGTATAAGAATTTGTAGACAAGCATGTATCCCCCTCGCGGGTTATAAAACATTCAAAAGATTGAAAAGCGAGGCTATGAACTCACATTGATTAAAGACCACATCCAATTATTCCAATTAAATCACAACAGAATCTGAAACGATCTCGCCACGATCCTATAATTCTGTCGTTCGAAGTTATAATACATGTACTAAATACGACCAACGAAGCGTTACTTCGTTACCAAAAACGAGACATCATACATATTTAAATAGTGTATATCATACATATTATACATGTGATGAGAAATCCACTTGCGCGTTCTTTAAAACTTAACCCTAGTATATTATTTGTATATATATACTATTTTCCGTCCAAATAAATTTCTCTCTAATTTTTAAAGAAGATACTATTTTAGATCTTTCCGTTTTTAAGAACGAATAATGATCTTAGAAAACTATTAATGGAAATAATATATTAACCGCCTTTTTAGTTTTTTACCCGCATATCTTAAACTTTTAAAGAGACAATCCTTCGCGGCAAAGTAAAACGTCATTACGGAACAACTTATCGTGTTTCCCGCCGGAAGATGAAACGGGCTCTAAAGTGCTCAAATCGTTAATCAATAGATATGACAGATTTAATAAATTAAAAAAAAACTTATTTTTACTATTAAAGTGTTAATCCGATTTTCGAATGCGTCAGTTTCTTCGTTATTGGGAGTTAAATCCCGTTTAACGTAAAACGTCCGTCAAAATATAATTTGTTATGATTTTGTACACCTAATCTAACGTATCAAACCTCGAATCCCGAATCTCATTTTCCTTTTTTCTGATTTAAATCGTATCATTATAAAAAAGTGCCAAAGTCCATTTTTCATTTCCAATTCTCGTCTAAAAGCATATCTCATACGCTTATACATCCATAAAGTCCCGTTTTAATATTATTTCAATTTTAACTAAACTCGGCAAAGTTTCTTAGATTTTCACACATATACATTTTCGATAAAATAAAGAGAATAATCGAATACTTTTAAAATGAAACGTCACCCTTTCGTGTCAACACTATCAAACGCACTCGTTTTCGTTGCAAACCCAACCAAACAACCCGATGCGCTGTCCCACAGCCTAAACCCGACACACTCCTATGTGGGTGGTTGTCCCCGGCTATCCCGGCTGTCCCCGCAGCCGTTCCCGCAGCCAAACCAACAACCAATCCCAAATCCCTTTTGTTGCAACCCACGACCCGACACACTCGTTCCCCCGGCGGTCCCCGGCTGTCTCGAACCAAACGCACCCTATTTGGGCGGCTGTTTTGACAGCCAAACGCACCCTTGTGCGTTTCTGTCTAAACCAAACACACCCTAAACCCTATGTCACGAACCAAACGGACCCGCTGCGGTTCTAAACCGCGAACCATACGCACCCTCGAGGTGCGAGACCAACTCGACACACCCCCCGGCTGTTTCGCAGCCAACCCAAACACGCCCTAGGTGGGGCTGTTACAAACCAAACGGACCCTTTTCCGTTGTATAACAACCCGACGCACCCCTGGTGCTCATTTTACAAACCAGACGCAAACCAAACGCAGCCCTCGGCTGTTAAACTCAACCCGAACCCACCCTCGTGTCCCTAACGCCCTTGTGGCCGTTTTATCATATAGACAAACGTACCCTTGCTGGTGCAACGAACCACACGCACCCTCTTGGTGCTAAACCCAACCCACACGCACCCCTCTTGGGCCAAAAACAACACCGAACGCACCCTTATGGTGGCTGCGGTGATGGCGTGGGTGGTGGTGACGAGTTGATAATGGTGGTGGGGTTTTGATAATGATGATGGAGGTATGATGATGATGATGATGGTGGTGGGCTGTCGTGGGACAGCAGCTTCGAGAGAGGGGGGAGATGGTGCGAGTGAGGGCGAGTGGGTATGGGGATCGAGTAGATCGGTTGAGGAGAAACCTTTTTGGTCTCGGCCGGAAAACTCACCGGAAAACTTTTCCGGTGACCGGAGGTGGTGGCCGGCGGCGGCAGGAGCTCGCCGGAAATAATGGAGGGGGAGAGAGAAGTATATGAGAGTGTGTGTTATAAATTTTGAGAATGAAATAAAAATATATAAAAGTTTTATTTATAATAAAACTTTTAAACTTAAGTGGCAAGTGACTAATACTTGGAGGGTTAATTGTGTAACTTTATAATGAATTTTTGGTAACTTTCGGTTCGAGACTCGTTTGAGCGACTTAACGGATGAATCAACGCACAAAATCGTTTAATTGAAATAATATATTAACCGACCTTATTTTGTTACTCAAAATCGTACTCATAATGTATTAATATTAATTAAAATATCCGTTGACTTTTACGTTGACCTTTAGTTTTGACCCGCTATATCTCAATTTTAAAACTGATAAGCCTTGCGGCAAAGTAAAATGTCATTGCGAACAACTTTCGTGTTTCGCCGGAAGGCTGAAACGGACTCGAAAGTGCTCAAATCATTTAATTAATAAATCTGTCATTTTTAATATATATTAAAAATAACTTATTTTTCTACTAAAGTATATATTTCGATTACACTCCAGTTTCTTCGTTATTTGGATTTAAAAGTCCCGTTTTATATCAAAACGTCCGTAAAAATATAATTTGTTATCTTTTGTAAACCAAAGTCTAACTTATCAAAATCTCGAATCCCGAATCCCATGTTCCGTTTTCTGCTATTAATTATTCGTTCCAAAACGCGCCATAGTTCGTTTTTAGTTCAACTCTCGTCTAAAATATATCTAATATCGCTTATACATTAATATCAGTCCCGTTTTTATATTTATATCACATTTTTATTAGACGTCGCAAGTTTATTAGATTTTCATCACATATAACAATTAATCGATAATATAAACGAAATTAATCGAATACTTTTAAATTAAACGCACCCTTTTTCGGTGTCAACACAATCAACGCACCCGTTTCCCGTGTTACAAAACCAAACGAACCCGACAACATCCCAGCTGTCCCCGGCTGTTTCGCAGCCAAACACACGCACCCGACCCGGCTGATGGACAGCCAAACGCACCCTTGTGCGTGGCTGTTAAGCCAAACGCACCCTTGGGCTGTTTTGACAGCCAAACGCACCCTTGTGCGTTTCTGTCTAAACCAAACACACCCTTAACTAATCAACCAAACGCCCCTTAACTAACCAAACACGCCCTATGTGGGCTGTCACAAACCAAACGGACCCGCTGCGGTTCTAAACCCCGAGCCAAACGCACCCCTACCGGTGCAAAACCAAACCTGCGACCTTTTCAATTTTAAAAACCAAACCGTAACCCTATTCTCTGTTAAACCTAACGCACCCTATTAGTATAAACCCTTTAGCCAAACGCCCCTTGTGTGGACATATACAAATACTTTTAAGATATTTTATTTTTTTAAGAAAACCAAACGCACTCTATAGCTGCTGTTATTAAAACAAACGCACCCATTTCGGGTTTAATAAAACAAACATACCCTTTTCGGGTGGTGGTGACTGCCAAACTCACCCTCGTGGTGGTGGCAGCCACCTAAACCCAACCCGAATGCACCCGTTGTCGATCATTACACGCATTACGCACCCTAGAGGATTTTAACCAAAATCAAAACACCACCCCCTTGTGCTATATCAGAAAATCGAACTCTCCCATGGTGTTTTATAATAAAAACCCGAGCACCTCTAGGTGGGGTTTAAACATATAAACAAAACACCTATGTGACTGTACCACGGCTAACGCACTGAGTGGTGCAGCCGTTAGGTGGCGATGATGAGAAGGGTTTTTGGTTGGCGTGGTGGTGGTGATAAATGACTGAGGGTGGGCTGGGAGAGGAGATGATGAGGATGTGATGATGATGGTGGCGGTGGTGGTTTCGGTGGCTGTGGCAGCCGGTGGGGGGGTGGGGGGAGGGAAATGGCGCGTGAAGGAAAGTGGTAGTGGGGATCGGGTAGATCCGGTAAAGAGAACCTTTTGAGTCGGCGGAGAAAAAGATCCGCGAAAAAGTTTTCCGGCGGCGGCGCGACGGTGGTGGCCGGATCCGGCGGTGGTGGTGGCTGGCCGGATACTTTGGGGGAGAGAGAGAGACTAGGTGTGTTTTTTTTGTTATGAAATGAAAAAAGATATATAAGTTTTATATATATATAAAACTTTAAAATGAAATGGTAAGTGTTTAATACTCGAGGGACTAAAAGTGTAACTTGTCGAGAAACTTTTATAAAATACTGGTTCGGGACTCGTTTAGGCCACGTAATGGATGATTCAACGCACGAAACTTGTGCCATTGTTTTCTAAATCATTTTTCTGATAAAAATGAGTATTCACTCGACTATTTTTCGTAAACGTTTTATAATATTTATTTAAAACGTTTATTATTTATTTTGTATATTTGCCGTTAAACTTGTCCGTAATATGATCCTTTACTCGAATATTTGTTGTCTTCAAAAACGTTACTGAATAAAATGTTAAATAATTGATTAAATATTTCTTATTTATAAAACGTGATTAATTAATTGTAATTTAATTATTTTTTGTGCCAGGTATGGTACTCGTTCTGATTCTAAATCTTGTGAGGGCATTTCAGTCACTTTTGATGTTTTGGGTCTCGGTCAAAACTAAAATGTTGTCAGGAATGTCGTTTTACATCAAATTGCTTTAGAGTCCGAATAATGGAAAACTTGCTTTTGATGGTGTTCTTATAAGTAAGCAGATCCTCAAAACGTCAAAAGATTTGAGATCGTCATTCAAAATTCCTGAAAATTCTCGGATGTTACATAAATTACACAACTCTTATTTTTCCTTTACCAGATATGTGCCTTTGTACTCTCCAAAGTAACAGCCCCATTGAATTCTTCAAAATCCACCTGTTGATCCTTGTTACCTGTCATGTGCCTGAGCATCCACTATGAAATATACATCTATCTCCCATGTTCTTCAAGTGGATGTCCATGCACATATGAAAAAAAGAATTTAGTTTCTTTTTAGGGACCCAGGCCTTTACAGGCTTGGGTCTGCCTTGTGGACCTTTAGCATTCACAGTTCTAATAAAAGTTGGTCCACTGTCACAATTGGATTTGGATTAGAGTTCCTCCAATTATAACCTGCTGAGGTCTTAACAGCAGATCCCCAATCTCCCTTACAGCATGGAGAATGGAGAATTGTGCTATTAGTTTTTGCAAAGGAAGGGTCTTCTTAAGATTGATATGTTTGGTGGGGAAAAATGCACTCTTTTTATTAATGATTCACTGTGGTCTCTTTTAGGACTAAAGCTGTTTGAGGTTTTGGTAGACTGGCTGCTCTAGATCTAAAAGTATTTAACATTAGATCTAACCAGTTTTAACTTCTAGTGCTTAACGAGGCTTAACATTTTGTTTACTCTACCAGTCGTAATATTAGGTTAAACAGAATTAATGTTTGGCCTACCGCATTAAGTGTGTATCTGATCTAGGAACAAATTGATTAGCATGATTAACCCTATTTGCATTAGTCCATACTGGTTTTGACACCCCATTACCAGTATTAAAAACCCTTTGTTTCTTAAACTCAGCCTCTCTTGCCATTTTCTTTTCATAATAGTCACAGTCTTTGATCAAATGACTTAAACTACCACAAACAAAACATTTCTTCTTTGTGTAAGAGTAACCTTCCCTGTTTCTTTTTATCCTGCATTCTAATTAATTCTTCCTTTTCGAACTTTAGTTGTTGCTTCTTGAACTTTGATTGATTGTCTAGGAGTGTTTTATAGTTGTTGAAACACACCTAGGTTCAACTCTTTTGATTTTGGAATCAGGACAACGCACTTTTTCTTTGTGGTTATAGGGTGTTAGATCGCCAATACACTTCTGGAGGTTACACTTGAAATCTTAGATTCAAGATCAACAGAATGTTCAGAGGAAGTTCCAATAGATCCTGCACTGTCATTAGATTGACAGTAGAAATATTCATGGATCTATCATCTGATGCATTGGGTTCAGGTTTTGAGGTCACTTTTTCCATAGAGCATTTACAGGACACAATCAATTTCTTCTTGTGGTGTAGGGAGTATAATCTCACTTAAGGGTATGTGGAAACCTTTAATCTATTAGTTTTTTATAAATCTTACTGTCAAAGGTTTTTCCAGTGAATCCTCTTTGAACAATTTAAAAGAAACATTCATTTCTTCCTTCATAACTTAGACTCATTATTTGATTGTTTGCATACTAAGCCAAACTTTATATTTGAAACCTCATGCATGATTTAATTAATCTCCAAAGATTCTCTGGAAGAATCCTTTCATGAATCTAATGTTTTCTGCAATGGTTCCTTTTCTTTTACAGCTTTCATTCCAATTTCCTATATTTTTTAATGCTTTTTATCTTTTTATATATTTTCATTTGCCTGTAAATGTAAGCTTTTCATTATTTAGAGAAAGTTGCTGTTTTTGAAAGTAACAAGTGAGCTATTCTAGTTTTTAACAACTTGACTATAGGCATGTTATTTGTACTCTTGATCAACCTTAACTGAATCATTTGTTATCACACAGTGTTTTAAGAGTATTATATGAATTAATGCAGTTTTAGAACTATTGAACCTCACTACTGGAATGATAACCATGAGTGCATGATTTGTCTCTCATTTCAATATATGTTCTCCCAATGGACAATACCATCATCCATTGTCTGCAAAGTCCCATCTGATTCTTTTTCTTGCTTTCCAGCTTATGGGTTGTTGATAAAATGAGTCTCTCCTTTCTTTTCATCATGTGTCCCCTTTTGTTGTACTTCCTATGAAATACCAGTGTTGTGACAATTGAAGCATTCAGCTTCTTTTTGTCAAAACAACATGTGTTTTTCCATCACACGAACCCTTCCTTCCAGTTTTATTCTAGAACTTCTTCATTCGAATAGGCAATCATTGCTATCTGCCAGTTTATGTCCAGATCTTTCACTGTCCAAGTCATCTATTTGTTCAAGGTTTCTTCTTCATGATGTAAGTTCCGAGTCTTCTAATGTTTGGCAAAGAGGGAATAATAACTTCATCAACAAACCAGCAAGAACTTCTTTTTTCAGGAATATTGGTAGAAGAAGTAGAAGGAGTGCATGTACTGTATTTGGGCACAGTAAAACAGACTTAACCTTATTAGTTGTTGCTTTTGTTTGCTTAGTGAAACAAAGCACATTTTTGAGCACTTGAAAGATGTTTTTGAGGCACCTTGTTATTCCTGCTCCAATAAAACCCTAAGGTATTGTACCAAATTCATCAATAGATAAAGTATCACACATCTGGTTTAGTTTTATAGGTCATTGCTATTAGACCATGCTGGGTGCAAAGACCTGAGAAACTTATAATGTGCTCCTCAGGTTGTACTTTAGCAAATGATTCTTCCAACTGAGAAAGTAATTGTTGGAAATTCATGTCATATCCCTTTTCTAACCCTTCTGAACTGGGGGTTATACTGTATAATGCTTCCAAAACAGTTGGTTTGAAAACAGCCTTCTGATTTTCTTTGAATTTCATTTACCGCCAAAACCTAGTTTCTGATGGCATTCCCAGATTTCTTTTGCATCATCCATTGCATGAAATTCTCTCATATGTTCCTTGGGAATGGCACAGCAACAAGATATTCCTTAGCCTTCCTTTTTTTCAACTGCTTGAATGTTCTTGCAGCATTTACTGGTGGAAAGTATTCGAATAACACATCTTTCCAGTGGAAATTCTCTTTTGGAGTTTCCATATGAAATTACCTTTCCAAAATCTTTGGTCATTGTTACTCAAGGTAATGCTCCATCATCGCCCATATATCATACTCTTTCCTTCTTCAGAATTTGGGAGTTTGATATTTGTAGATAGTGTTGTTTGCGGAATAACCTGCTTGTTATTGTTGTTGTTTAGGTGCAACACCAATGTCTGATGCATCTTCATGGTTTGATGCTTCTCATCACTGAGATGTTGTGAGAACTCATCATTAGCAGGTTGAGACATTTTGTAAAGAATTGTAGGAGAGTGTTTGTTTGTGGTTCTAGTGATTCTTCTTACTCAGAGTCCCTCTATTGGCTCTGATACCACTTGTTATGTTCCTTGGGTCTTTTGGATCCATTATAGCCCTCTTGTTAAGAACACTAGTCTAACTTGAATTAAATCAATATACTATGAATATCAGTGTTTTGCGGGAATCATGACACAAGAATTAAGAAGAACCAATTATACTAATTTGCTGGTGATTTCTATTAAGCTTCAATGCTTTTATTCGATCTATGAAAAAAAAAACTCTTATGCCGTTAGGGTTCCTTTTATACACCAAGGAAATCCCTATAAGGCTTTACAAAAGTTGGTGAAATGGATAATAATATCATTCCTAAGAGATATCTCCTAATTTTCTCTAGAAACTATTAACCTTCTATTATGTTACATAAATGATTATACTCCATACGACCTTAGTACTAATCTATAGTACGCTCAGACTTAAATTAGTACTGCAGATTAACTTAGTTATGCCAGAACTATCTTATACTTACCAGACTTAACTGTTATTACCACTCAATTACCTGAGATAAACATGCTAAAAAGGTCAACACAAAGGTTGAGTGAAATTCACAGGTTTGAAATGTAATAGTTGAATACAATTAATCATAAGTGGTACTAATTGTACAATTACAATTATCATGGAAAACAGTATTATTACCCTAAGCGCATGACACCATCACGTTAACATAGAAATCACCTCAGTGACATTATTGAGGAACAAATGTCCTCTTGGAAAGGTAACTTGCCAAAGTTACCCATTATTCTCAAATATAGTGCGTTTGATTACCTCATGTACATGTAAACACAAACGGGATTTGTCAATCCCAATAGATCTATCCATAATATTCGCGTTCACACTCAAGTGATTAATAGTTCATGATTAAATGATATTGGCAGTAAAGGTAAACTTAGGCAATAATATATCAGGATAGCATACAGTTGGAAAATACTTGTATTCATGATTTATAGCATGTATCCCCCCACAGGGTTTAGAAAACATGTAAATGTGAGACTATAAACTCACCTTGATAAGGCAGTTGATTGATTTGAAATTTAATTCAAATGGAAGTAAACAGCCTCGTCACGCAACCTAAGGTAATATGTCAAGTCTTAGTTTGATTAAGTTGTGAAAATATCATATCACTGTTTGGGCTATCATAATCCAGAGGTCATGTAGTGAGGAGATATGACACTTTAAATCGTAAATCCAGCAACTCGTCAAAATGTCTACCAAAATGAAATCCCCTCACATGAAACTCCCTAGTAACGTGATACGTTATAGATTAAATGATAAGGTTTTATCTTTTTAAGCTTCTTCAAAAGCTAGAGGATGATAAATTATGTTAAATATATAACATAATTATTTTATAGTGTTTCGATCGACGAATGATAACGACAAATGTGTCGGGCTTTAATAAAATCGAGTCTTATAATATTTAAATATATTTTTATAATTAATATAAAAATATTACATTTTATACCCTTGAGAATATGAATATGACAATATATACCCTTGGTATATATATATTTACAAATTTAATCCCTTTATATATGATTTTTAAAACATTTAACCCTTAACTTTCAAATATGGCAAAACAAACCCCTGAAGTTTAACTTTAGGATAATTACATTTTTGGCCCGAAAGTTTAATAATTTCAAAAGTTACAATATATACCCCTATGCATGAAATGTTTTGCGTTTTTAGTCCAAATTCCATAATCTTTGTATTTTTGAAATCCAAATTCATTTTGCAGCTTATAGCTTATTACTATAAGCTAAAATAAGTAAGTTTTACGAGCTTGAAGCTTATGAAAAGAGCTTATGAGCTTAAAAATCCAAAATGGGTTCGTTTGGTTTAGGAAAACCAAACCGTGTGGGTTTGTGGTTCAAGGCTTAAACAAGTAGCTTATACATGATCTAATAGAGCTTATTAAGGATTTAAAACAAGACAAGAGCTTATTGAACGAGTAGAAAAGCTTACTAGTACACGAATGGGTGAAATGGGTCGAAAATGAGTGAAATGAAATCCGAAACTTAGGAGATGGATCAAGGACTTCTTTTCTTCTGTTATATGGTTTCTACTACAGCTTATACTTCCTTCTTAACCTTCCTTAGCTTGCTAGATCATAACTTTGAGATGTTTTGAGTTTAAATGGTGAATTGAAGAAGTATGTATGTGTTCGTGTATATATAGTGCAAAAGGAAGAGTAGGGACCAAGTTTACTTGGTGTGGTGGCCAAGTTGGATGGAGTAGAGACCAAGGTGTAGCCATGGTGACTAAGGAGAGTTAGGAAGGTAGTATGGTGAGGTGCAAGGTGTTGGTGAAGGGTGCGGCATACCAAGGAGGTGACAAGGTTCATCTTGGTGTGCAAGTTTGTTTAAGTAAGTGATTCATGGAGGTGTGATAAGTGTAGAATACACATATCCATTTGTACCTAAAATAACCCAATTATACCCAAAACAGCCCAAAAATGGCAAAAATATGCTTGTATTTATGTTTTGTGTGTGCAGGTACGGATAAGTCAAAAATCACAAGAAAGCAGTCAAAAAATGAGCAAGCACGGACACGAGAATCTGAAGAGTACAAAAAGAAGCCAAAGAATCAAAGCCAGAAATGTCAAGCCTCAGTCAAAGATAATCAATCATGGTTAATAAAAGTCCACAAGGACCAAACTTGCAAATTCCCAAACCCTTTTATAACTAAGAAAAGAAGAAAAGAAACACAAGGGCTGAAGTTGTTATTTCCCAAAGTTCAAATGAGTTTTTACCCATTTCAGTTATAAAAAGGGCGGGTAATTCCCATTCACTGTTCATCATCTTCCTAAACGTGCCCTTGGCTCAAAACAAAGGGGTTTTCGAAATTAGAGGGTACAAAGGACAATTTAAGTGTCCAAGTACTCCTTGGCAGTAAGAAATGTCATTCCCCATCTCTGATTGGTCCAATCCCAAAGAAAGAATGCCACGTTGTTGAGAGAAAAGCACAAGTAAAGAAGGAAATTGCTCAAATCTCACTCACAAAACTAGCACAAACGTCACATCAAAGAATGACATGTTGGCAATCCTCAGGTGTCCACAATTTGATCAAACGGCCACAATTGATGCTCAAATGATTGAAGAAATGATTGGCCAGGATTAAAAAGGTTGGAGAGCAAGGCAAGAGACTAGAAGGATCCAAGGCAGCCTATAAATAGGGCCTCACCTCTCACACACACGATATCTAGTTTCTTACAAGTAGCTTTTAATTTGGTTGTAGCTTAAATTTTAATTTCTTAGCTTAATGATGTTTTAATCTTGTAATTTTCCTTTAAAAGTATTGTAAGCAAGTTTTCTTTTAATGAAATTCAGTTTTTCTTAATCTCTCTCAATTTCTTTTTCATAAGCTCTCTTAAATAAGCTAAATTCTCTCAATAAGCTCTTAATAAGCTTTTTCAGTCTATAAGCTGAAATAGAGCTTAATCAATTCAGATTTAATCCTTTCTAAACCTTAAATCAGTTTAACTTACATTTATCATGGACCTTATTGTATTTGAGCTTTTGGAAGGGGATCTTAACTTGGAAAAGATCCCAAGGACTTTACCCTAGCTTATCTAATAAGCTAGGGAGCTTGAAGCTGCCCTATTTGGGAACCTCTTGTTTAGCTAGAGGAGTTTGTAAGTTTCTCTTTCATTTCCTTTTATTCTAGCTTTAATAGTGATCTCATTGCTTTCTATATCTAGATCTGCTTATTTGCTTATTCTCTTTGCTTATTAGTGCTTATTTAGCTAATTAGTCTCAATAGTTTATCTGTTTTTAACTTTCTTAGTTTGAATCATAGTTTTTCATAAAATTGCCTTAAAAAACCAAAAATATAGTAAAATAGCTTAAGTCTTAGATTATTGCTTACTTAGTTGTTAAGTCATGCTTATTAAAGTA
>BQNB010125327.1:0-18050 GCA_026074375.1 Tanacetum coccineum | reverse complement strand
CATCCAAGTTTTCTCTAACATCCCAACCCACATCTCACTCTTGTTCTTGCTTGATCTTAAGATTACTAGTATTCTACACAGGGTATTCACGTGGACCCTGCCAAGATCGAATCCATTAAAGATTGGGCATCTCCTAAGTCACCAACAGAGATTTGTCAATTTTTAGGCCTTGCTGGGTATTATCGAAGATTCATCGAAGGATTTTCGAAGATTGCCAAACCAATGACCAAGCTCACTCAGAAGAAGGTTAAGTTTGAGTGGGCTGACAAACAAGAAACAGCGTTCCAACTGTTGAAGCAGAAGTTGTGTAGTGCACCAATTCTGGCTTTACTTGAAGGGAGCGAAGATTTCATCTTATATTATGATGCTTCAATCAAAGGTTTGGGCGCTGTGTTGATGTAAAGGGAGAAGGTGATTGCTTATGCATCACGCCAACTGAAAATTCATGAGAAGAACTATACGACTCATGATTTGGAACTTAGAGCGGTAGTGTTTTCTCTAAAACTCTAGAGACACTATTTGTACGGAACCAAGTGTATGGTGTTCACGGATCACAAGAGTCTACAACACATTCTTAATCAAAAGGAGCTGAATATGAGATAGCATCGTTGGTTAGAATTTCTTAGTGATTACGATTGCGAGATTCGTTATAACCCAGGGAAAACAAATGTTGTCGCTGACGCCTTGAGCAGGAAGGAACGAGAGCCACCATTAAGGGTTCGAGCCTTAGTCATGACTATAGGTTTGAATCTCCCCAAACAAATTCTAGATGCTCAAACTGAAGCACGAAAACCAGAGAACATCAAGAACGAAGATGTTGGAGGCATGTTGGTTGAAAATTCTAAAGATCCGGAGAAGCTTAGAACAGAAAAGTTGGAACCCTGCGCGGATGGAACTCTATGACTAAACGGCAAGAGTTGGTTGCCATGCTATGGTGATTTGAGGATTGTGATCATGTACGAGACCCACAAGTCAAAGTATTCTATCCATCCGGGTTCTGAGAAGATGTACCAAGACATGAAAAAGCTATATTGGTGGTCCAATATGAAGGCAAACATCGCCACCTATGTTAGCAAATGTCTAACGTGTGCTAAGTTCAAAGCTGAACATCAAAGGCCATCAGGATTGTTGGTACAACCCGATATACCTCAATGGAAGTGGGACAACATCACTATGGATTTTGTCACGAAGCTTCCTAAGTCGTCACAAGGTTACGACACTATTTAGGTGATTGTCGACTGACTCACTAATTCCGCAATCTTTGTAACGATGAGAGAGACTGATCCAATGGATAAACTTGCAAGAATGTACCTAAAGGAGGTGGTCACGAGGCATGGAATACCTCTCTCAATTATTTATGATCGTGACCCTAGGTTCGCATTAAATTTCTGGAGGTCATTTCAAAATGCTTTAGGTACTAGTCTGGATATGAGTACTGTGTACCATCAACAAATAGACAGACAAAGCAAGAGGACTATTCAAACTCTCGAGGATATGTTGTGTGCTTGTGCAATCGACTTTGGAAAGGGTTGTGTTAACCATTTGCCATTAGTCGAGTTCTCATATAACAATAGCTATCATGCTTGCATCAAGGCCGCACCATTTGAAGCACTTTACGATCAAAAGTGTCATTCACCCGTTTGTTGGGCCGAGGTTAGAGAAGTTCAACTCACTGGTCCCGAAATAGTGCAAGAAACAACTGAGAAGATCGTTTAAATCAAGCAGAGAATGCAAGCTGCATGCGATCGGCAAAAGAGTTATGCGGATTTAAAGCGTAAACCAATGGAATTTCAAGTTGGGGATAAAGTTATGTTTAAAGTTTCGCCTTGGAAAGGGGTCGTACGTTTTGGCAAACGGGGGAAATTGAACCCTAGGTACGTTGGACTGTTTAAGGTGTTGGAAAAGGTTAGATCCGTTGCATACAAGCTTAAGCTTCTGCAAGAGCTGAGCAGGGTATACAATACATTTCATGTATCCAACTTAAAAAAGTGCCATGCCGACGAACCATTAGCCATTCCGTTGGATGGACTACATTTTGATGACAAGCTTCAATTTGTCGAGGAGCCGGTAGAAATCAAGGACCGTGAAGTTAAACGGTTAAAGCAAATCCGCATTCCACTAGTCAAGGTTCGATGGAATTCTAGGTGAGGCCCTAAGTTTACATGGGAACGCTAAGATCAATTTAGGAAGAAATATCCACACCTCTTCACAAAGACCGCACCGTCGTTAAGTGCTGCGTCTTAAGCCTTGAGGACAAGGCTCACTTAACGGGGTAAGACTATAACACCCCGTGTTTTAGGGTCATTTACGTCGTCAATAAATTCACTATGTATTTTTAGTATTGTACGCGTTTGCTTTAAATCGTAAACGTTAAGTTAAATCGCGTAAGCTAAAAATTATCGTTCAATGTAAACGGGCGTCAAACAATTAAATGTTTACATCAAGCAAGTGTTAAGTAATTATTTTGAGGATAATTATTAACTTTGTTCATTTTATTTTATTGGTTACGTAAATTGTTTACGTTTCGCGATAAAAGTACGTTTAGGCATACCCGGAACTACATTAATTAATCTACGCTTCAACAAATGCCTATTATTATTTCCAATGATCAAAAAGTTTATAAACTTTACCCATGGTTGTTAAATAGGATGCCCCATATACAAGAAATAACCAAGACTTGCACATTTAAATTGCAAGTATACACTTCTAAAGTTATCTACACTTTACATTATAACATTATACTTTCATTTTTCAAGTATAACACTTTCATTTAGCTAGCTTGATATTTACTCCATAATTTCATGGGATGATTCACACATTAGGGAACATAGGAATATAAAACCATACCTAAAGTCATGTACAAGTATGGAGCTTATAAGACTTATGGCATGTATAGTGATTTTGACTAACTAGTCACCCCTTTTGCTCCTTATTGCCATCCCCCCCCTTGATATTTCTATGAGTTTTGGTCTTTCTTATAAGGCATATGACTAGCACATTTATCATATAAGTCTTAGACCTTTTCAAGAGATAAAACACATAAGTCCTCACTTGATAAAAATCAACATTCTCTCCCCTTTTTCTCTTGTTTAGCCACGACAAGAAAGCAACCACACAAACAAACCATACAATTTTATTCTACAACATTTACACACATACCTACATCATATCTAAGATGTCTTAAGTTGTTTGCAAGGGTTGGTTAAAGGTTTACAAGTATTGAAGCAAGAAAAGCAAGATTAGGCTTTCTATTGGAATTAGGGTTTTCTAAGCTTGTAAGCTTTGGTTTTTCATCTAAACAAGGGTTTAGATTGTGTTGGTTATCATCATACATCATCATAAGGTTATCTAAAAACTCTAATCACTTTACATTTATCATTTTATGTGTATATATGTTCTATATAGTAAAATCACCATTTATGATACTCTTGAACATGTGAAATGAGTTTCAACTTGTGATTATAATTTTGAACACTTTTACATATGTTATGTAGTTGATAATATCATGATATAATAGGATTATAAGTATGGTATCATGTTTGTTAAAGTATAAAAAGTTCATGTATAAACTAGTAGTTAAAGTATACTTATGAAAGTTCTTATATAAATAAGTGTGTACACAAATGGATCTTGTGATTTCTTGGACATTTTTGGACAATTATGGACCTATGGACACTATTATATATATGACATAGTATATAATAAGTATTGGATAACTTGTGGTATTTTATTAGGTTAAAAAGGTTTATAAAACAAGTTATAACTAAGTATACATAACGAGTTCAAAAGGGGCTGTTTTGGTTCGTGTATGATGACAACCCTATTATGTTCTATAAAGATAGTACACCTTATGACAATTACAAAAGATAGTACATCTTATGACAATTACAAATATGTAAAGAACTCGAAAAACCGACTTATAACGAAAAAGATACGGCAAATATACGTTTTACGATAATAACCGGAGTTATAAAAGAATTTTTATAAAAATTCTACAAACATAAGGTTTGGTATTTTTATTAAATCAAACATATTTTTAGGATTCCAAAACAATAAGAAACGTAATTTTCCGATTAAAAACGAAGAAGTTATGAATTACGCAAGTTTATTCCTTCCCCGGAAGAATTATCAAAAGAAATTTTTATAATATACTTGTTATAAAAATTCTACAAAACCAGTAAACGGTATTGGGAGTTACTGTTTTTAAGAGAAAGTGATCACTCACATATCTTTTAGAGGGATTCCGAAACAATATAGACCACCATGTATATTTTTTATATTAAATATAATACGTAAACGATAACTCGAAGTATAATGAGCAAGTCGTATCAGCAAATTTGCAGCGAGAGCATATTATGAGACTTAAAAATGTATAAAAAAAAACTCCTCCACTTTAATAACGCCCCCCCCAATCCCCCCCCCCAACTATAAAATGATACCCTCCTGGCTTTATGAAAGATTTAAGTATCGCCCTTCAATATCTGGAGAAACATTTGTTTTTTGTAAACCTCATCAAATTACAATATAACTTTCAATTACGAGATCAGTGCTTCGAAACAGGAAAGAGAATTTACATTAACCCCCTCTCATCTACGGTGATCTAAAACGAACTCAAAATCCCTCACAGCAGTTTGCCCTCCATAATAGTAAAGTTGATAAATGCCCCCCTAGAAATTTATTAATTAAAACCCTACTACTCTAGATAACAGTAATCCTATGTACTATAGATCATGACCAGAAAAGCATCTTATTTCCTGAAAACAATCAATCCCAAACTTAGTAACCCCCCCCCTAAATAACTATTACAAATAAACCCGCAACTCCCCCCGCCCTCACTCGAAGAATCCGTGCCCTCAATAAAAACCCCCCAGAAAAAACGGAACCCCCAGCACCCCCCTAATCCCCACAAAGACCCCCCCTACCCACCCAATTATTAACGAAGCAAGTGAAAATAATCGCAACACTCCGCCCCCCTCCCTACATGCGCCTGATTAACGTTATCCCCCCCCTTCCCTCGCCTCTATAGTTCATACCTAATATGTTCCTACGCAACAGGGTAATCACCCAAATAGAACCAGAAAAAATCACTATTCATTAGAGGACTAAAATTATGAAAAATGTCAAATTTTGATAATTCAATCTTTTAATAGAAACTTGTGGACATAAGAAACGCAAGAAAAAAAGGGGGAAAAGAGGGGTAAACGGGATATGAACTACCGCAATGAAAACGATGAACCAGATCGCCGCTCCAAATTTTAACCACAACAAGGTAAATTATGATTGATTAACGTTAACCCCATCCCCCCCCCTACTTGAATCCCAATTAAATTCTCGCTCCCTTTGTCACTAAAAACAATCTTAGATGACATGTATTGAAGCCCCTATCTTGGCTAATATATATCCATGGTTGAGATATAGCCCTTACCACCATCTCCCACCAAATGTAATTAATTACTTATACAGACCTATATAGAGGATGAAGGCCTCTGATTCTAACGAATCAATTACTCCAGAGGACGCATATATTCTGTGTGACCTTTCGGCTCATTAAGGTATGAGTTCATAGCCCACGTTTTACATATTTGTTTATAAGTTTTTTGGGGTGCAGAAGAAGTGAAAGTGGAAAAGATGAAGAGATGAAGAAAGTAGTATAGCATTAGATCTAGAGTTGGGGGGAGACTGCGGGAGAAACATGCACTTGTTTTATAATTGGACACTAAATGGTGAATAAGTTTTAGATTATGATTACGATGTTGCCCTAAGTAGCGATAACCCCTAGTTGAGACATTATCATGAACTTGTCTGTTACTGGCATTTTGTGAGCCGCGAATGTTATGAATAGATCTATTGGGATTAACATCCAACAGTCCCATCGGAGTGAAAAACCCCCGCTTGTTATCCACTGGCCCCGCACCTCCCCCACAACCCCCCCCCCCAACACCCCCCCCCCGATACGCACCCTAATACATCAATGATCGCCCAACCCCCTTAGTAAGAGTTGTTGCGAGATCCCCTAGAAACCACCCCCTTGCTACACCCGCCAAGCCCCCACCACCCCCCCCAGGCAATGTACCCGCGTCCACAACCAAACCTTATAATGATCCGCGCCCCTAATTGACCACTCTTTATGTAATGAAAAAACCCCCCCCCCCCCCAAACCAACAACTAAAACCCCCCACACCCCCCCCCCCAACACACAACAAACCCCCCCCACCCCCCCAACAACCCCCACAACCCCCCCCACACCCAAAACCCCACCCAAACCAATACACCAAAAAAAAAACAAACCCCCCCCCCCCACAAACAAAACCCCCCCCCCCCCAACCCCACACCCCCGAGCAGTCACAGTGTCATGACCCACACGCCAACCCCACCCCCAAACCAATAATCAGGGCGACCCCCGCTCCAGTAATCTCCCTTTCTCTCAGTAATGATGTCCCCCCCAGCGCATACATGTAAATACCCTGCTCCCCCCAGCCCGCCAAATCACTACACTTAGGAAATTCTTGTGGTCCTACAATATACGATTTATCAAACCTATGAATTCACCAACATTATTGTTGACGTTTTAAAGCAATGTTTTTCAGGAGGTCAATAAGCACGAGGTGCAAGGGATACATTGGAGGTTTTGAAGAGTCGGAGACCCTGTATCATGACAAATCTATAAAGATTGTTGTTACAATACGCCCCCACTATTATCATTTCTGTAAATCTGTTATGGGCTATGGAAGAAAAAGAAGAAAGGAAAAATAGAAGAAAAAAGAAAGTCTGATAAGAAAGGACCCCCAGACCCCGGAATCTTCTTTTGTATTTTACAATGATAGTCACCCCCACTCTAAAAGATTTTGTCGCATTACATTTTGTATATCTGTTATGGGCTAGAAATCTTTGTATTTTGAACAAGTGAAGCTTCGGGCCTATGTAACAAATAGTTTGTTAAATTCAATGTATCGGTTTTAAACAACTTTTTGGTCGTTCTATATATATCTTGTGTTATTGATCTATGAAGCAACACGCCCCGGACCCTTATTCCGCTTCGACCCAATTTGGGGGTGTTATATTAAGAAGCTGTTATTACCTCTTTTATAAGGATCTAGCGAAAAATAAGCATGAAATATGAAGCTTTAAAGCAAATAAGCACGCGATATGTGACACCAAAATAAGCTGAATCCAAACACACAACATAAGCACAAAAGCTATCAAAAAGCAGTTTTAAAACCTACATAAGCTATGAAAAGATAACAGCTAAAGGTAAATACATTTTGACATGTAAAAGATTGTAGCTAAATACATTTTGACAGATTGTGGCTATATGTTTTGTTTTTTCCCTAAGTGAAACAAATATAAGCCTAAAATAAGCCCAAAATCAATGAAACATTTCAACAGTAACTAATAATCATTTTGAAGACCAAATGAAAAGGCGTGTAGAAAATAAGCTTAAGAAAATAAATCGAATACAAATAATCTCAATAAGCCAAAAATAAACACAAAGTAAAAAACACCACACATCACTTAACCCACCCCATGGCTCTTGACACCAATTGAAGGATATGGTTTTTCCTAAATCAAGCACACATATAGACGAAATATAGAAGAGATGAGAAAGGAAGAGATGGTGGAGAGTGTTTGGATAAAATCTGTATTTCACCTTGTAAACACACACTCACACACCCTCTCTATGTGTAGAGATGGTTTATATCCTTCAAGGGGCCGACCATGGGCCTTCTCTTGGGCTTCCATAGGCCGGGCTTAGACCATTACATTAATTAAAGTAACGGACTAGCCTATCGGACTACCTAATATAGTCAAACTATTACAATACTCGTGAGATCGATAATGATCATCACTTTTGTTAATACAAATATTCACGCAGAAATGATATTTATATTTAATGATCTTCATGTTTTGATAATAACAAATATAATGTCATACTACGTAAAAGTTTACGTAAACAAGTTATTTAGTCAAAAGTTTACTCGACGATGACAAATCACTTAAGGTATGAATATGGCATTATTAAACAGAGTTAATGATCAAAGAAAAATACTATCATTTGCATAAACCCTTTCTAATCAAATGATTTAAGTTAACACATGATTAATTATAAGCTAGTTATATTAATCATGTAAGACAAAATAAGATTAACCATAAGTGGAAACAATCTTTCCAAATCTTTCTAAATCTTTCCAAATCTAGAAAATCTTTCCTTATTAGTGGTAAGAAATATTTTGTTCTAGAAGAATCTATTAAACTAGTTTTTATTAGTACAAAACAATATTTTGTATAGATTTGGGGTTAATCATAAGATGACAAATGTTGTCGCAGCTCCTCGGACGAATCCACCATAATAACAAACATATCCAGCTGATGGTGGATCTGTGTGTTGCACCATCCAACTGTTTGGGACAGCATGTGAATTTCAAAGGTTTGCCTAAAATAGCAACCTTATGTCTTCATTTTAAACAACTCTTGACAAATATTTTTCACATACATCTTTTATCTTTTATAGTCTTTGATCATTATACTTGTTACATAATCAATTATAAGTGATCAACTCATTCCACTCTTTAGTGAAGAAAACTCAAGAAGACGTCAAGCTTCAAGTGTTAATAGTTTAGTTGTGTCATCACGTTTGTGATAATCATTTATCTTGTATATCTTATGTTGTGTGTTGTGTATATCATATGTGTATGATAGGTTAGTATTTAGGCCTCAAAATACATAGTGTGTTAGATTGATTCTATCTCGAAGTAGAACTCGGTATTTAGCTTAGTACCAGAAAAAGTGTAAGCAACGTGTACGGTTTTAGGGAGTGGATTAGGGTGAAGAGGAGCTTCGTAGTTGAACCACTATAAATCATTGTGTCATCGGTTTGATCTTTTTTTATCTTTACTTGTTCATATCTCGTAGATTACTTACTTACTTATTGCATCGTTATCATATACACTTGTGTATATCTATTGAGTTCACATAAGTCGATAATCTAAGTTTTAATTTAAAATGGTAAAAACTATTCCAACCCCCCTTCTAGTTTCCACAATTGGTAATCAGAAGCCAAGTCCCCAGATCATTACGTATATTGTACATTAAAGGACTTGACTCGATCTTATGGATTTCAGGATAAATATCTAGAAGCGCAATCTATCTAAGACCACCTCTTTTTGAGTGATCATTTTATTTATTGGAAAAAAGAATTTTGAAACTAAGTGAAAGCAAAAGATTTAGATCTTTGGCATATTATCTTGAATGGTGATTTTCCACCGGTTGCTAGAAACAAAGAAACCCAAATTTTAGAAATAGTTCCTTTTGAACAACAAGATGATGATCTTAAAAAGAAACTTGCTAAAAATAATGAAGCTTGAATGTTTTCTTTATAATGCGTTACCTTAAAAAGATGGAATACGAAGAATTTTTTTTTTGATTTTTTTAATGTGTAAAACGGCTAGAAAAAAAACAAGATATTTTGCAATACTTTGTTGTAATAGCCAATACAGGATAATAAAATTGATCTTCTTTGTTCAACAATATGAACATTTACTACCCTTGAAAGAAGAATCTTATTGATAGGTGGTTTGCTAATTTAACACTATTATTACTAGTCTTAAAGCACTTGATGAAGGTTTCTATAGTAAAGAACTATGTTAGGAAGTTTCTTAGGGCTCACATCCTAAATGGAGATATGTCATCACTAGCTCTAGACCGAGCTTATCGGTAACCTAAAATACAAGAAGTAGTCATGGAAAAAGGATTCCGAAATTTTATAGAGCAAAAAGGAAAGGGGGGGGGGGAGTTAAGTCCTTTCCTTGAAAGCTAAGAAAGAGTCTATAGACGAGAAAACATTCGACATCTGGAAGCGAGAAAAGAATATGCTATGGTCGTTAGGCAACCAAGAGAAGAAAATAAGTCATTCCAAAAAAGAGATGAGAAGAAAAGGAAAGAGTGACCTAAAATGCTTTAGATGGCGGGTGATCCAAATCATCTCATTGGCGATTGTCCAAAACCATCTCGCAACAAAGATCAAAAGGCCTTCATTGGAGGTTCTTGGAGCGATAACGAAAATGACGCCAAAGACAAAACCAACGATGAAACTTGTCTCATGGCTCAATCATCGCATGAGGTACTCTTAACTCTTCTGCATTATAGTAATGACCATCATCCCTTGGATAAAGATCAGTATGCAAATAGAATACAATAGCTTATTGTGAAATAGCTTAAAAAAAACATTAACAAGAAAAAATTTTGAAAACTAAAAGAGATCTTTTAGAAAAATAAATTTTAGAATTGAACGAGAAAATAAAGAAACTTGAGAGAAGTAAAGAAATTGAGACTGCGTGTAAGTCTTATGAAGAACTTAAATCGGAAAATGCCAAACTTAAAGAAACTAAAGTTAAATTTGTTAAATTTGATAAAAGCGCTAATTCACATAGAGAAATGTTAAACAATCAAAAGTCACCTAGTTGTAAAATAGGTCTAGGATTTGATAATAGTAAAGCGTCAACAAGCGGAACTAAAAACATGAGTTTCGTTGGATCGTCCGCTGAAAAGGCGATAGACGGATCCACCATAAAGGTGCACGGATCCACCTTACCTGGATCCGTGAGTCGCACCTATGGCAAAAAAGGGACATAACACGTTTTTAGTCCACCTATGTCTTCTAGATGGAATTTTGTTATTACTAGGAAGAAACTAATACATAATAGCATTGATGAGTCAAAGAAACAGTCTTTAAAACCATCACCTAAAAGCGGTATAGGTTATATCAAAACTGAGTCTAGACTGAAAACACCTCCACCTTGAAGAAACATCTCTTCTCAACAAAGATACAACACACCTTATGTAACATTTCTCAATTTCAGGTCATTTTACGACTCCTATTATTCGTCATTATTTAATTCGGATCCGAGATACGCGGTTACTTTACAATTTCTACTTTTAAGGCTAATCGCTTCTACTAGAAATAAATCATTTTAACGTAAACGGTCACCAAATAAATTAAGGTTTACATCAAGCAAGTGTTAAGTAATTATTAGGAAGATAATTATTGACTTTGCGCATTTTATTTTTATTGGTCACGTAAAAGGGTTACGTTTCGCAATAAAATGCATTTAGACACACCTCGGAAATACCTAGACTTACCTAGACTCAAACCAATACCCACTTTTAATCCTTAAACACAAAATTTATGAAATTCTTGTGTTAATAAGCCACTAATCCGAATATAGGTAAAGGATAACCCAAAAATAAATTCGTCCCATATGCTTATTTCAACTAGAAAATCTCTTAACGATCCCTAAATACTTGTACAACCCATGTTTAATTAAAACATGTACTAAGTGTCTATACTTAGCTCATTACACAATGGTTAATAACCATTTGACTTCTCCTTTACCCCCTTGATGTCGTGGCAAAACCAAACCTACCAAATAAAACCAAAGATTTATTAATATGGCAAATCTTGTACAAATATTTGGAGTAATTAAGAGAGTACTTGGGGTTTAGCAAGAACCAATTTAGGCTAACTAAAAAACCTCCAAACCGCCACTAGGCTCAGTTTTTGGTTACGACTCAGACTAGAAGAGCTACTAGGTCGTAACCTATATATACACAATCCATTGAGACACTTAACACATTTCCTAAACTCACAAACTCTCTCACAAGCTAAACCATCCTCATTTCTTGTTCTTACATTCGGGTCATACATAAACCGAACCCATACGCACCCTTATTTCATTTCTAAGGATTCAAGGTGCACTAGGTTCGCATACGAGAGCATTAGGAGGAGTATACAAGCTAAGGATTCGAGTATTCTAAGCTTTGGAGCTTTCAGGTTGTTATACACGTAGGTATAACACATTTGGGTTGTCTTCCTAACTCAAACCAAGCTCTAGGACTATTGTAAGTCATGATCTAAGCCTTACATATCATATCTTGTTCTTCATAACTAGTTATATGAGTCAGGGGGGGGGGAGGGGGGGGGGGGTAGGCGTAAAGTGTAATTACTAACCTCGAGCATGAACGTGCATGGTTCAACCCATGCATGTTTCACGCATATATTATGTGTACAAATGATCTTGTGTGGTGCTAACATGTGTAACGTGTATAAAACTTGTTTAAATATCGAGCTAGGTCTTAAACGGGTTCACTAAATTACTATAATGGGAACCATTGTGATTAATTGCTCGTTTGTACAAAATACAAGAAAACTATACGTTAACTTTCCATAAGAACGTGATGTCTCGGCTTGGGAACGAATGTAATAGCTAATAAGACGAATGCATGTAGTGAAACACGAGTAATAATTGCTTATCGAGTGCTTATCAAAAGGATAAAAGTCCTAGAACTAATAGGTAAGCAAAATGGCTACTTTCGGGTCACATTGGGCTTGACAACCCACTATGGGGCCCAACATGCCATGGAGGTAGAGTCCACGGCTTATTAATAAGCTCCACGAGCTTATTGAGGGGCTAAATATGCTTATTGAAATTTCATGACCTAAATACACCATAGAAACCAAACTTGGACCCTTGTTGGGCTCGACAGCCCAATTACCGGTAGCCAATTAAGTCCAATAAGCACAATTAAGCTTAAACAGCTTTTTGTGAGCTCATACAGTTGTAAAGGCTTATGGACTTAAGAAAATAGCTAATGAATCTTAAGTGAATAAGCCTAAAGCTAAGGGGCTTATCGGAACTCTTTAATGGCCCAAAAGCCCATTAACGAGTTTATTTGCTTATTGAATAAGCCAAACAGTAAACAAGCCTTAAGTGCTTAATGAGATAAGAAAATAAGAGGGATCATATGAGAAACCTTTTTTTGTACCTTTCGGTTTAGAGTTGATGGGCTAACAAGCCCAACAAGCTCGAATAAGCTCAAATAAGCTCACCCGAGCTTATTTTTTAGCCAAACAGTTTCTTATAACTTAAATAAGCTTAATGAAGGATTATGTGCTCTTGAAAACTAGATTGGGCTATTATTTTGCTTAATGGGCCTTTAACGAGCCAATAGGTCCAATAAGGCAAAATAAGCTCATCCGAGCTTATTTATAAGCTGACAACAGCTTGTGTAGCTTATTGGAGCTAATAAAACCAATTGCCACTTGTTAGAACTCATTTGGACTTAAAATGTGATTTTTACAAAGTTAAGGGACTAAAAGTGTCAAATTGCAAAGTTAAAGGTTAAAACTGCCAAAAACTGTTTCTATAAAGTCCAGGGACTGTTTCTGTCAATTTTGAAACTTAAAGGACTGTTCTAAGAACATAAGGACCTAAAGTGTAATTGTTGCAAAGTTGAAGGACTAAAAGTGCAAATATAGAAACCTAGGGGTTTAAAATGTAAATGTTATATTTTCATAAACATAGGGACTGATTTGGTAATTATAGAAAACCTAAGGGTATTTTATGAACGGAAGTGATTTTATAAACACTTAGTGAATCGGACGAGTTATAATATTATCCGGATATTATACGAGTTAAACCACGACTTAATAAATATGTATATTTATTAATAACGTTATACATATGCTTGACCGTGTGAAATCGTATACCTTCCCAAGAGCCATCAAGTAAATACAAATACAATAAACATGTGCATCACCACACAAGTGATAACAGTATATATAATCTAGCAAACTATTGTAGTTTATGCATTAAGTCGTTAGCCTAAACTTGTAGACTAAGACTGGCCGTATTTACTTAGGTATTTGACGGTGTGATTCATTGCCATACTTGGATATATTTACCATTTTCAGAGGACTACTTACTAAGGTGAGTTCATAGCCCCATGTTTTACAATTAGACGTAAGTGTACATTTTATACTATGATTACGTGTTTGCCTAAGTAGTAATAACCCACTGAGCCTTTTATCATGAACTGTTAATTACTTGATTGTGAGCGCGAATGTTATAAATAGATTTATTTGGGATTGACGTTCCCGTTTGGGTGAGTAGCGCTCACTGTGCCGGTCTGCCGGACAACAAACGTATACCATGTCGGACTTGGGATGTTGCGGGTTAGAACATCATTCACGGGCAAATATTGGCAATTTATTGCATTCATATACGTCGAGCTTTAGTGTCATGAGCTTAGGAAAACGTAATTACTTTTATATGTTTACACTTGTTGGCTTTAATTCATACACTGGAAAACTTGCGGGTCCTACAATTGATTTACATAAACCTATGATTCACCCTTTATGTTGACATTTTATAGCATGTTTTCTAGGTCAATAAGGAACGAGTGTGCCCAAGATACGTTGGTGGACATTCTTGAAGAGAGTTACATACTAAAGATTAGGTCTGTAATGGTTTTTTTGTTTTTATAAATTATGTTATAATAATGTTATTTTTTATGAGTAAATTATTTTTTGTTTTTTTGTTTGTTTATTACATTTTGGGACATTTGTTATAAACCGAAATCTTTACTTATGTTGTCAAACAATTTGAAGCCACGAGCTTATGTAATGAAAAAGTATTTTGTTAAATCCAATGTATCTTTTTAAACGACACGTTTAGTGGTCGTTCTCATATCTTGTGTTATTGATCTATGAAGTAACGCCCTCGGATATTCAACATTCCGCTGCTACCTAGATTTGGGGGTGTTACAGATTGGTATCAGAGCCAGGTTATAGAGAACCAGGTCAAAAGTTTTTGTCTAGACTATAACCATTTTCAAACATTGCTTTCACAAATGGGATTTGCATGGGACATACATACATTACTTGTTGCATCTAATATACATGCTTACATGATACACACTATTTTAGCATTAGTAGTTACTAACTGCTTACATGATTGATATATGCGTATATAAATTATACTACGTATATTACTATAAGACTCTTATAATTAAAACTTATAGACATAACATACGGATCTCTCTTATAATTATAACTTATAGACATAACATACAGATCTCTCTTATAATTAATACTTATATAAGTTATTTTTGCTTTTGCAGCAGTCATATCTTCTGCATCATCTGCTGTTACCTACACTTCCGTCTATACCGATTCTTAGCCAGGCAGGGTCTTCTAGGGAGATGATGAGGAGATATCTGATGGAGGCATTCCACGAGTCATCGTATACGGATACGATGGACTCCCTATGCAGCCAGCAGCCCCACCATCACCGGATTACATACCAGACCCAAAGGAGCCACAGACACCGCCAGTTCCTCAGGACGAGGATGAGCTTGAGCCTATGTTCATACATGCACATGACCCTGACTACGTGCCAGAGCTTGTGTATCCCGAGTATATACTATTGGAGGATGAGCATGTATTCCCAGCTGAGGAGCGGCCATTACCTCCTGTTGATTCACCCACTGCTGAGTCACCAGGGTATGTTGCTGAGTCGGATCCCGAAGAGGATCCAGAGGAGTATGAGGATGATGAGACAGAGGATGGTCCGGTTGACTATCCTATGGACGGGGGAGATGATGGAGATGATGATGACGGCGATTCATCTGGGGATGACGCCGATGATGAGGATGAGGATGATGATAAGGAGGAGCACTTAACTCCGGCCGACTCTGCTATTGTTGTACCTACTGTTGAGCCTGTTTCCTTACCTGAGGGAACAAAGCTTGTTATACCACCACCCTCCACCGACATTTCTACCACTGGAGCTAGGATCACTGTCCGGCTTCAGGCTTCCATATCCCTTCCACCAGAGGCAGAGGTTGAGAGACTTCTAGCCATGACTACTCCATCACCATCACCACCTATCTCACTATCACCACCCTCTGCAGGAGAGCGCCTTGCTAGGTGCACGGCCCCACCTGCACATTCATCACCACCACCTGTGCCATCACCATTACTACCATCATCTGGGTGTCCAACCCAAATCCAGACACTCAGGATAGCATCCACTCAGGCCCTTATTGATGCAGTTACTGCCGTATTACCATCACCTCCACTATAACCACTACCACCATCTCTATACATACCACCACCTGCTGATTGTAGGGACGATATTCCCGAGTTTGAGCAGCCACCTTGCAAGAGGTTGTGTTTGTCCACTCTAGGCTCTAGATATGAGATCGGGAAGAGTTCTACTGCCAGACCTACCGAAGGTCGAGGGGTAGATTATGGGTTTGTTAGCACCGTAGATGCTGAAGCGAGACGACAGGGGATTAGTGAGGTTGGGTATGGTATTAGGGATACTTGGGTAGATCCGGCAGAGGCAGTTCCTGAGATAGCACCTATGACCGTGGGAGAGGTCAATACTAGGGTTACAGAGCTTGCTGAGCTCCATGAGCATGATACACAGGACTTGTATGCTTTATTAGAGGATGCTCAGGATGGTAGGACTCGTATATCACAGCGAGTCGCTATGGACTCACAGCGGGTCGATTTACTTATGGGGGATAGGATGACTCTCCAAGAGATAGTATGGGTTGTGGAGGAGGAGGCCTATGCTTCCCGAGAGGCTTGGGCTCACTCGATAGGATTAAGTCAGGCGACCCATCAGGAGCTTCAGACCCATCGTGATCATGTGTATGCACTCGAGACCCATATCCAGGCACATCAAGCACAGCTATAGGTGCAGATTACTCTCATTCAGACACAACACCAGGTATATGAGACTCGTTTCCAGATGCAACAGGCTGAGATGGTAGCGCTTTGAGAGTCTGACCGTAGGCATCAGGCACAGATGGCAGAGACTCTCTGAGTGATGAGAGACATGAGACAAGAGATGAGTGACATGCAGGCCGAGTTGCTAACACATCGAGAGCAGCAGAGGAGAGCTAGACAGCCAGGACCAGATGCTAGGATTCCAGATCACCAGGATGCTTCTGGGGATGCTGACAGTCACATCTAGTGATTTATATTATTTTATCTTGCTAGGTCATTATACAGGCATGTTAAGTATTAGGGGTTTTCCCCGCCAGCATAGCCTTAGATCTTTTGTATTGTATTTTGTGTACCAACAACTATTTCATGTAAAATTTTCCAAGTTATAAATGAAATAGATGTGTTTATATGATATATCTCTCTTGTATTATTTTCTCATCTATACATTGTTATATTCTGTCATGATTATAACCCCACGTTTTGTCTTTTGTGATCTAGACATATCATGGCACCTACGACAAGACGAGGACAAAACACCCCTACTAGCAACACCAACCTAAACAACATGACTCCATAATCCGTCCAAGCTATGATTGATCAAGCCCTTCAGGGAAACTCCACCAATGGAGACGTAAGCCACAGTTCCCACATGGCTGACCGAAGGAATGTGCAAACTTCACGCCCTTGTTTCTACGCTGACTTTATGAAATGCCAACCCTTAAACTTTAAAGGGACTAAAGGCGTAGTCGGTTTAACTCGGTGGATTGAGAAGATGGAATCAGTCTTCAATATCAGTGGTTGTGCTATTGAAAATCAGGTTAAGTTTGTCACCTACACTCTGTTAGGTGCTGCTTTGACTTGGTGGAATGGTTAGATAAGAACCTTAGGTCCTGAAGCATATTCAATGACTTGGGATGTACTCAAGAAAAAGATGACGGACAAGTATTGTCCACAGGGTGAAATCAAGAAACTAGAAATCGAGTTGTGGAACCTAAAGGTCAAAGGGAACGATGTTCCAACATACACTAAACATTTCCAAGAGCTAACCCTGATATGTACCAAGTTTGTTGCTAATGAAACTGAGAAGGTTGACAAGCACATCAGTGGACTCCCTGATAAAATTTATGGAAATGTAAAGTCTTCCAGACCTAAGACGTTGGATGAGACTATTGAGTTGGCCAACGAATTGATGGATCGGAAACTCCGCACCTATGCGGAAAAGAAAACTGACAACAAAAGGAAGGTTGACTATTCATCCAGAAACAACCATGGCCATCAACAACAACCCTTCAAGAGATAAAATGTCGCCAATGTCTACAATATGGGGTCGAGTGAAAAGAAGCCATATGGTGGATCTTTGCCTAAGTGCACCAAGTGACATTTTCATCACAATGGCCCATGTACTCAGAAATGCCACAAATGTAACAAGGTAGGGCACTTTGCCCACGACTGCAGAAGTTCGGGCAACGCTAATGTT
>BQNB010125326.1:0-19786 GCA_026074375.1 Tanacetum coccineum | reverse complement strand
TTGTTTTTGGTTTAGCCGGCAAAATATAAATTTAAAACTTGAATCAATAAAATATACACCACACAACGACACATCAGGCATTTTTAAAGCGTGACTAAAGCGACACAAAATATGAAAATATATATTTATATCATATTTCAGATATATTGAGTTTACAAAAAGTGTCATACATAAGGAATAAAGTCAAGAAACTATCTTTGCATGTAATCTTTTTAATTTCTATATAAAGTACGATTTTGATCGAAATTGAATTCAAAAAAGCCTTCACGCATCGCCTTATCACGTTTTTCCACTCCTTATCTCGTGGCAAGCCTTAAGCCTAAGCTTTGGTATATTGCGTAGGGCGGAGGTCAAGCCTCGCGCCTTTGCGAGGCCTTAGTGGAACCATCGCGCGCCTTTTAGAACCATGATCAATATCACAATTATACAAGAGTAGAAAAGAAAAAGTTCTCGTAAAGTCATATTTGGTCTCTTTAGCCGCGTCAATGATGTTAATTTCAAACTTTATCATGGCATGTAAATATCACTATGAATTTATGAAATAGACATAGTCACATAGGTAATACATTATAAATGACTAGATGATTACCCGTGTATAACAACAACGGTGTATTATAAGGTTAATTTGTGTGTGTTATGAGTGTGGTAAGCGAGAGTGAAAATAGTTAATTTTTTAATTGTAATTAAGTATTTCACATTTAATAGATTGTGTTGCCTTTTATAAGTATGATTATTTTAGTCCAACAACATTATTCATTTTTAAGTTTAAAAAAAACCCATTCGTGCTTTATATGTAGTATAGATACATCATATGCTTAATACTAAGGGTACTTTTCCACATTAAAATTTCTAAAAGACTGAAAACTACAGAAATTGATCATAAAAAACCCTAAATCGACGATCATGGAGAAACCCTAAATCTAATATGAATCTCAAATCGATGTATCTACTACCTCTCTATGTGCGGTGATTGTTAGAACCACTGTTTATCGAGATCATCACTTGTTGATTCGATTTCTAAACGAGCGCGTTAGGCGATCTCCTACCATGGGAGCATAGGGATCCGATTTTTGTTTTTTTCTTCTTCTCATTTTTTCTTCTTTCAAAACCTAGGTACACTTTTTGTTTTTTAGGGTTTTCATTATGGGGGAACGTTCCAAGGAGGATGAGGTACAGAAGATTTCTACATCTGTGTTTGTTACCAATTTCCCGGAACAGTTTAATGCGAAGGATTTGTGAAATACATGTAAGCAATATGGGACAGTCAGGTAAACGGTTTGGCTTTGTACGTTTCATAAAGATCTTTGATACGGAACGATTGGTTAATAATTTATGTACGTTATGGGTTGGACGACATAAGATTCATGCTAACGTCGCTAGGTTTCAAAGAGAGCCCTTGATGAAAAAAAGTACTCAAACCAATTTTAATGGAGAAAGTAGATCCAATACAGGTGACGATCCTAAAAATAGAGGGGTAAAGGGGTATTCAAGCTCTTATGTTAATGTTGTTAAGGGCTCTCAATCTCTGAATACGAAGATGGAGTCTAAGCCAGCCTTGGTACTCGAAAGTACATATGTGAATCAGTGTGACTATTCTAACTGTTTGATGGGTAAAGTGAAGGATATTGCGTCATTGACAAACCTGAAGGTGGTCTTAGGTAAGGAAGGCTTTGAGAACATTGAGTTAAAATACATGGGTGGTTACTGGATAATGATAGAATTTTAGTCAAAAGAAGCAAAACAAATGTTTTAGTCTAGTGTGGGTATTGGCATATGGTTTTCTCAATTGCAACAAGCGTCAACCGATTTTATTATAGATGGGAGAGTCACTTGGGTGGAAATTGAGGGTATACCGTTAAAGACGTAGTCAGAAAATACCTTCAAACGTATTGCATCTATATGGGGTACGCTAATACATGTCGAAGATCAAGAGGAAGTGTGTCTTCATATGAAAAGAATTTATATCAACACAAAAATTAATTCAATTATTCTTGAGTCGTTTAAAATCATATGTCAAGGCAAGGTGTTTTGGGTGCGGGCTAAAGAAATTTTTGGATGGGTTCCTGACTTTGTAGAGGAGAATGAAGAGGAAACTGATACCGAAGACGAGATAAACGATGAAGAGTTTATTGGTAATGATATGGAATTAAAAAAATGCCCAAATTGGGATGAAGATAGTGACATTGAACTAGTTCCTGATTCGAAGTTTGAAGAGGAAATCCCCAAAACAAAGGATGAAGACGTATCGGTTGGGCAAGATGAGGTGAATTCAGAGGATCCATTCAAAAATTATGATTTACTCAATAAGAAAGAAGATGTCAGTAACAAAAATGCTAATGAAGAGAATAGTTTGAAGTTTCCTCCAGGTTTTACTCCAAACGACACAAAAGAGGCAATGGTAGAGTATACGAATAAGAGTAATGAATCAAAAAGGATGAGTGGTGAAGCTTTTCATAACATTCAAGAGGAAGAATCAGATTCTAGAGCAAAGAAGTATCATGCGAAGGAAAAAGCAAAAGAAGACGTAGTAAAATCAATGTGTTTAGGTCATTTTCAAAATGCTGGAACGCCAAGGTCAGGTGGTTCCATATTACAATTGATGGATGACATGGTTAAGGTGGGACAAACAATGGGATATAACATGGAAGAGATAATTGAATCACAAGGAGGGAATGTAGTTCGTCGATGAATTTTTTGTCTTTAAATGTTCAAGGTCTCGCTCAAAAGGCTAAAAAGATTGGGTTAAGGAGTTATGTGTGAAGAATAAGGTGAATTTCTTATCTTTGCAAGAAACAAAAATGGAAAATATTGAGCTTTTTTGTATAAAGAGTTGTTGGGGAAATTTTGCTTTCGACTATGTGTATAGTGAATCTGTTGGTAATTCGGGTGGGATTCTTTGTGTGTGGGATCCTAAATCGTTCAAGAAACTCAACGTTACGGTGTCAGACTATTTTGTTATTATTAGAGGCGTTTGGATGCTCAACGGAAAAAATCTTCTTATAATTTCGGTTTATGCTCCTCAAGAGTTAACTGAAAAAAAGATGTGGTGGGATTATTTATCTAGTGTGATGGAGAATTGGAATGGTGGGGTGGTAATAATGGGGGATTTTAATGAAATTCATAAATAAAAAAAAAGATTTGGCTCGGTGTTTAATGTGCAAGGTGTGAATGCATTTAATACGTTTATTTCAAACGCGGGACTGGAGGAGGTGCCCTTAGGTGGATGCGCTTTTACTTGGTGTCATAAATCGGCTACTAAGATGAGTAAACTTGATAGATTTCTAATTTCTGAAAGTCTTATGAGTTCGTGTCCTAACATTTCAGCAGTTTCATTGGATCGTTATTTATCTGATCACCGTCCGATTCTAATGTGTGAGTTACATTATGATTATAGGCCTATTCCGTTTAGATTTTTTCACTATTGGTTCGATATGGAGGGTTTTGATAAGCTTGTTGAAGATTCTTGGAAAGAAGCGCCTATGGTGGATTCAAACGCTATGATCAAGATGATGAAAAAGCTTAAATACCTGAAAGAAAAGATTAAGGGGTGGAATAAAAAGAATAAGGAGGTTTTTAGAAATAATAAGTGTAATTTAAAAAATGAGCTTGCGGAGTTGGATTTGGTTATCGATAAAGGAGAAGGTGATGTTGATGTAGTAAACAAAAGAACAAATGTCATAAAAACGCTTCAAGAGTTGGAGAAGCTTCAATCGTTGGAATTGGCTCAAAAGGCGAAGATTAAATGGGCTATTGAGGGAGATGAAAATTCTAAGTATTATCATGGTATCCTTAATAAAAAAAGGAGCCAGCTTGCTATTCGTGTTTTGGTTGATGGTAATTGGATCGAATATCCCGACTTGGTGAAAAGGGAGTTTTTATCACACTTTAGAAAACGTTTTGAAAAACCGATGGAGACTCGGCTTCATATCGATTTAAACTTCCCGAGTAAATTGAATTCTGACCAACGTGCTGATTTGGAATGTGAAGTGACTAAAGATGAGATAAAAAAGGCAGTATGGGATTGTAGGATAGATAAATCTCCTGGTCCGGACGGGTTTACGTTCGGTTTTTATCGTCGGTATTGGAAGATTATAAAAAGTGATGTTGTGGATGCGGTGAGTTATTTTTTTTTCAACAAGGGTACTTCTCTAAAGGTGGTAACTCCTCTTTTATTGCTTTAATCCCAAAGATTCCTAATGCTAATATTGTCAAAGACTTTAGACCTATTAGCTTAATCAGGAGCTTATATAAAATCATTGCAAAAAATTTGGCAAATCGTATTGTGATCGTTTTAGGAAATCTTATTAATGAGGTTCAATCAGCTTTTGTTGTTGATAGACAAATCCTGGATGGTCCATTTATTATGAATGAAATTTTGCAATGGTGCAAGTCGAAGAAGAAACAATCCTTAATTTTCAAGTTCGATTTTAAGAAGGCTTATGATTCGGTTCGGTGGGACTTTTTGGATGATATTTTGAGAAGATTCGGTTTTGGTGACAAGTGGTGTGGGTGGATCCAAAATTGTCTTTGGTCGTCTAGGGGTTCAGTTATGGTGAATGGTAGTCCCACGGAGGAATTTCAATTTTACAAAGGCCTGAAACAAGGGGATTCGTTATCTCCTTTTTTGTTTATTCTGGTTATGGAAAGTCTACACATATCGTTCCAAAGAGTGGTGGACGCAGGTGTGTTCAATGGTATCACTTTAAGTTCTTCGTTACATTTATCTCATATGTTCTATGCCGACGACGCTATATCCGTGGGTCAGTGGAATGAGTCCAATATTGATACTATTGTTCACGTTCTGGAGTGTTTTCATCGTGCATCGAGGCTTCGTATTAACATGAGCAAAAGTAAACTTTTGGGAATTTTTGTGGATGCGGACAAAGTGGATCAAGCAGCAAGGAAAATTAGTTGTGTCACTCTCAAAACTCCATTTACTTATTTAGGATCGAAAGTGGGTGGGCTTATGTCTCGAATTCAGTCTTGGAAAGAGACGGTAGAGGGTATGGTTATACGGTTATCTAAATGGAAGATGAAGACTCTATAAATAGGTGGTAGATTAACTCTTGTTAAATCAGTATTAGGCTCAATGCCAATTTACCATATGTCGTTATTTAAAGTTCCTATGAAGGTGTTACAACGAATGGAATCCATTCGATCTCATTTTTTTAATGGAGTTGATCTTGTCGGTAAAAACCAATATGGGTGAAATGGAAAAATGTATTGGCTTCAAAAGATAAAGGCGACTTAGGGGTGTCGAGTTTATTTTCATTGAATAGAGCTATTATGTTTAAATGGGTGTGACGTTTCTTTACTCAAAGCTCGTCTTTATGGACAAGGGTTATAAAAGCGATTCACAGAGGAGATGGAAAAATTGGTAAGAAGGCCAAATCGTCTTTCCTTTCCATATGGTTAGATATTGTTCATGAAGTGGAAATGTTTTAAGAGGAGGGTACTGATTTAGTTAACTTCATTCACAAAAAGTTAGGAAACGGGGCTAACACTTTATTTTGGGAGGAACCATGGCGTGAGGGTACTGTTTTCAAAAACTTATATCCTAGGTTATGCGCGTTGGAGCTGAATAAAAATATAGATGTTGCTTCGAAGATGAATCATAGTAACTTGGTTTATTTTTTCGTCATGAACCAAGGGGAGGTGTGGAACGAGCTCAGTTTGATGCGATGTTGGAAAAGGTGGAAGGTACTTTGCTCGCTGATATGAGGGATAGATGGACGTGGTCCCTGGAGGGCTCGAGAGAATTTTCAGTTGCTTCGGTTAGAAAGTTGCTTGATGATAAAATGTTGTCGGAGGTTTCTTCTAAGACGCGTTGGATTAAGGCAATGCCTATCAAGGTAAATGTTCATGCTTGGAAAGTTAAGATAGATTGTTTACCAACTAGAATTAATATATCTCGGAGAGGCATAGAGATCGAGTCTATCATATGCCCTATGTGTGGTGAGGCGGCTGAATCGTCTTGACACATTTTCTTCATTTGCCGAATTACTAGAGAGGTTTTGCGTAAGATATCTCGATGGTGAGATGTTAGCTATTCGGACTCGTCTTCTTACGAAGATTGGTTGGAGTGGATTCTGAGCTTGCGGCTTTCGGTTAAGCATAAGCAGTTTTTTGAAGGAGTTTGTTATGCTATGTGGTGGCATATTTGGAGTTTCCGCAATAAATGTGTTTTCGACTCGGAGTTTCCTTCAAAGGAGGTTATTTTTGAAGATGTGGTGTCACGGTCGTTTTATTGGTGCCGTTATAGATGTAAAGGCTCGTTTAGTTTGATTGAGTGGCTTAAAAATCCTCATTTAATATCTTTGTAATTTTCCTAGCGCCTTGCTAGTTGTTTTTTTTAATAAAATTCCGCCGTTCCAAAAAAAACATTTAACGATGACACATTTCTTTGACCCTCACTATGAGTAATAATTCATCTTAACTTATTTAATCTTAAAGAAGTTAACTCACGAAAAAACTATCCTTCCATGTAGTCTTTTTCTTTCTTTCAAAAAATACTTTTATCGAAGTTGTGTATTCAAAAAAGAAGGCACGCCTCGGCCTTTATCGCGCATTTCATCGCCTCATCCCACTCGCCGACGCGTAGTGAAGCCGCGAGCCGAGGTAGTACTTTCGTTAACGTGGAGGTCAGCCTCGCGCTTCTGACGACGCCTTTTAGAAACCCTGGCTTCTTCTTAATTGATTTTGGGTCGTGTTTAGGGTGCCATTAACTAATTCGGATTCGGGGAAGTCAAATGCGTTGTGGAATGTCGGGGAATAGTAATTCCAACCCCCATTTCTCATCTCTTCTGTCCTCATCTCGTTATGGGAATTGTTTTTACATCCCATTCTCGTCCCTAAAGGAAATCGCGAATCCTCGGCAATTCATGGATTTTTTGATCCTTATCTAGGAACACATAAAAAATGTACACAAAATCAATCGAAAAAAAATTTTAAAAGACTGGACCTTTAAACGTATCTCGACAAAACGTATTTCATTTCATATTAAAATAGATGTATAATGTTTATCCAACATTAACAAGCATAGATATTGGGATTCAGACAATCCTAATATAAGAGTAACGCACATTGTATGTGTATTCGGAAAAACATTAGTTAAGTAATATGTGGTAGTGTTTAGCATTCATACTTTCAATATCACATCTAATATAAGAGTAACGCACATTGTATGTGTATTCGGAAAAACATTAGTTAAGTAATATGTGGTAGTGTTTAGCATTCATACTTTTTAAAGCTATTTCATCATTTAAATGTCACACATGCATATATAAATATAATTTAAGTTCATTTACATATTAAACATTTACTTATATATCAAGCAACAAATATTAGTCACTCATTTTTAACAAATCCACTTTCATCATTTTTTCAAATATAAGAATAACGCGCATTGTATGTATGTATGTATGAAATAGACGCTCTGAATGTACCATCGGTTTCTATCAAAATAAGAGTTTACAAAATAATTCAACTCGTAAGTTTTATGCCTTGAAATATTGAATTTAGATTATAATTCTAACAAGTATGCTTTCATATTTGACGTGAAATACAGTTCTCTTTAAAACATAACTTAACAAATACAATGAGCTTGGGAAAATCGTGAAAGTGAGGTTTCAAGGAAGTTATGATTTGTGATGCGGTGGCTCAAGGACGAGCCGAGGCTTTATCAGTTTGAGAAGAAAACCTTTGGTATAAATGTGGGCCAGGTAGCTTGTATATTTTTCTTTATACATCTTTGCATCGTAAACAAGGTAGATCCTAGAGAGATATTGCTTGTTTCTTTCGTTTGCCGATTGTATTTTGATTTTGAGGATGTTGACTTTTCTTTTGCGTTTTTTATTTGATAAATTTCGCACTAAGCTTTTAGGTTTATCCAAGGTTTTAATCAGCAAAACTTTTCTATAACTTCTTTGTAATGTAAGTTACGCAGACTTCTCAAACATTTTTTTAAGAGTTGTCATATTAGATTTCAGTTAGTTAGTCTTTAGTCCGTTTTTATCATATGTTAATCTTTAGCCCTTCTCGATTTTCCCTTTGCTACAACTTTTATATTAGCTGTAACTCGTTTGGCAAAAGATACAATTATCGAGCACCTATTCTTGAAACAATTCAGGAAACTTGTTCAAATACTATACCCTTTCATTTCAACATCAGGCGCATACTTAAGTGGTCCATTGAGCTTGTATTTAATTCTTCAATCATGTATTGTTATCTTCCACGGTTATTAAGGATTATGAGCTTATAAACTCGAGCTTATGGCTTATGCGAGTTTAGTTATAGGCTTAAGGCCGATAAGATAATAAGACCCGATCTTCCAAGTCCACTGAATAACACATGATATGTATGAATCTGTGTCTAATAGGTCTCCCTAAGCATTAAACTTAAAAATCCAGTATATATAAAACACGTACTATTAAACGAAAAAGAATATGCATCCTTTATTCTCATTGCATTTCTTTCCTTTATTTTTAACTTTTTTGTCTATTAATACAACGCAATATGTAAGTTCAACTTGCATGCTATTGAGCATGAGACTGACTGTGAACCAGAAACCAAACTGGTATCATCACTCTTTCCTTACCATACTTATTCCCACGATGAGCTAAAACAAACACGCCACTTATAATGTAAGTGCTCTTAGGAAGGTACGCTATTTATTTATGTAATAAGCAACATAGTATTCAAATTCGAACCTCACGGAATAGGGTATATTACTATCTTTCCAGTAGCCCGGAGGGTCTCAAGGTGAGTTAATGCTTCATTAACCTTCTCAAAAGGGAACGGGCTTTTAGGGTCGACCACCGCCTTCACCTTTCCGCTTTCCAGGTATGGGCTTAATTTTGTCAACATGGATCCATTTGATGTGAGAACAAAGTGAAACCCTGGTGGTGGAATTGGGCCGGTTATTGAAACTGCAACACCGGTTTCATTAACTGCCTTCACTGCCTTTTCTGGTTGTCCTATAACATCATACCATCCTCTAATGTCAAGAAATTAACAAATGTACACATATGACATGAACAATAAATCCCAAATGTGACAAAATGCGCGGAGTAGATAGGCGTCCAAATGGGTAATAAAGGGTACATGAGGAAGTGTTGAAGTGCTTATTGTTAAGCTACAAAAATATTGTTATGCTTATAAGCAGAAAAAAATAAGCAATCCCACACACACTATACCCGTGTTTCATATTAAAACCTTACTTAATTGACCCATTTATAAGTGAATGTGTCAAAACAGTCACCTCTTTTAAATTCTAAGGCATTCTTACCGATACAATCATAGACAACGTCGTATTTATCTGGTAGATCTTCAAAATTCTCCATTGTGTAGTCAATGGCTACATCAACACCTAGACTCTTGAGCAACTCGAGTTTTCCTGTACTAGACGTGGCTGCTACTTTCGAAGCACCAAACACGTGTTTTGCAAGCTGTACCAAACAAAATTGCTGTCATGCAATTGCAGACATACAAGGACATATTGCGAGTACACATATATTATTTGTATTGCCAAAACACAAACCAACTAGGATTGATTTACCTTTACTAAAAAAACCAGCGTTTTAAGGTTAATTATATACCTGAATTACCAAAGATCCAACTCCACCGGCACCATTCAGAACAAGGATTGATTTCCCTTCACTAAACTTGGCTCTTTCAAGACCTTCATATGCAGTCTCGATTGCAACAGGAAGAGCAGCAGCTTGTATAAAATCCAAATTCTTTGGTTTCAAAGCCAGCAGTTTTTCCTCAACAGCTACGTACTCAGCCAATGTTCCAAACTGTTTAGGTTCGTCAAACACTTTTTCTATAACATCTCCATATACCTGGTCTCCTTCTTTTAGGCTTTCTACATCGCTTCCAACCTTAACAACTATTCCAGCTACATCAAGTCCTGGAATAATCTATTACCAAAAACATAAGCCATTATAGTTATGCACATAAACATTCCAAAACACACAATTGAAACATCATTAGTCAGTAGAAACCTTACTGGAAGAGCAGAATCGGACGCATATTGTTGTACGTATCCCTGCCTCCTTTTGAAATCATAAGGATTTAGAGCAGCAGCAACAACTTTAACTAACACCTGATCATCATTGATTTGAGGAACAGGAACATCTGTAGACAATTTCAACACATTAACATCACCATATTCATCATATAGCCAAGCCTTCATTATGAGTTGCTATGAATAACGAGTAGTGTAGTAGTACCAGCATCTGATTTTGGTTATAACTATTTATAGGAGGTCTACTTCTTTGTATTGAAGTTTTGTATTTTTAGCCCCTATAGTGTTTTTATTTGTCTCTTTGATTATTCAAACGTAGACTAATAAGATAGATGGTTACCCGTGCATAGCGGTAACAATGTATAGTAGCGTCAATTTGTTTGCGTGTGTACCTTTTTTTTATTGTATATAGGGGTGTAAATGAGAGTGGAGAAAATTTCTACATTATATTGTTTTTTTTTAAGGCTAAGATTTTATAAATAAACAAAGCTCCAAAACCGGAGCAAGAGAGATACAAGGGGAACGAAATCACAATCCAGGAATATGTACACAAACAGAAATATCAAATCAGTTTTAAAACATCAAAAGGCCTTGAAATCCAATTATCCCAAGCTGCTGCTCCTTTGGAGAAAAGAGCAGAAATCCAAGATTTTGAGAGGCGTTGAATTGAAGGAAATATATCCTCGTCGCGAACTGAAGAGGCATCGTCAGGCTTTGCGTTAACAAGTTTGTTTCTCCACTTCCAAATGCCCAAATAGAACATTGGAAGACACCATGAACCATTTTGTTAAGCCGGTTGCATCCAAGATTACAAACTTTACCTAAAGCAATGTCAGTATTTAGATAACTAACAGATTTTATTGTCTATAAAAGTAAGATTATTTTAGTTAAACAACATTACTTATTTTGTAAGTTTTAAATAAGATTTAAGTTTGACCGTTTTATCTTTACATGAAGTAAAGATTATATTTATAAGATAGGTTACTGTTGGAAACCAAATATAGTAAGAGCACACGGTAGAAGGGGAATTTTGTGGCGTTTTCTCCCAAAACGCAACCCGAAAATGCGAAACCCACAACAGATGTGGCGTTTTCGTGTGTCGAGCCGAAATAGCCAGCCCACATACTCCCGAAAAACGCAGCATGAAAACGCCAAACACTGAACCGAGTCTGGCGTTTTCGTGTATTAATTTTATTTATTTGACTTTTTGAAAAATGTGAGGTCACTATAACACCAGAAATTCTGATGTTAATTATAGAGCCTGTTTTTTGGTGTTATGAGAAAAAATGGTGATGTAACACCACTTTTTCCACGGCTTGAGCACGACGGCACGAGACTATACATGGTGCTCTAAGGGTGTGTGATGAGTTTAAAATTTATAACTGATACTTAACGCATTATAGGGATTATGTATCCTAGCTATATACTCCATCCGTTTTACATTAAATGTCCACTATGACTTTTTTAAGTCTTTTTTCTTCAACTTTGACCTTAAATATATTTGTTTGTGTTACATAATATTTAATGAAAATTATACAAATGAAAAGACATTTAAAAACTTAATTCATTCATATATCTTACATCAAGTATTATATAACGCGAACAAAAATATTTCAAGTCAAAGTTGAAGAAAAAATATCCAAAAAAGTCATAGTGGACATTTAATGTGAGACGGAGATAGTATGTTTGTTTGAACAACATATATTGTATCTATATCTATATCTATATCTATATCTATATCTATACTACTATATAAAGCATTTATAATGTGGGACCCATTAAAAATTAAGATAAGGAGGTTTATAGTATTGTGGATGACGAGCAAAGATGAGTATTGTATCTATTTGTTTATAAAAGAATTAAGAGATAAAGATACGCATATTAGTCTCCAACAAAATCTTATGAACCATATTTGGCGTGAAGTTGAAGAAGCATCGGAAGAAGATTAGTCGCCGGGGCATATATATATTTTTTTTAATTTCGAAATTTTTTTTAATGTGTGTTTTTTTTAGTATTGTAATGTGTATTTGAACTTTATGAATGAAATGGTTAGTTTGTTAAAATAATAAAATAATTGTTTAGGAGGTTTTATGAAAATAAAGAGGTGAGTGGTGTTATTTGGTGTTATAATTAGAGGAGTGGTGTTGATGTTGGTGTTATGCTGATGTGGCGCTGACGTGGCAGTCAAAAAATGGTGTTATGGTGTTATGACACCTCTTGCATATCTTTAAGATACCAGACGATTGTTGCCTACAGTTATGATAGTGTATAGCAACGTTAAATTGCACGTGTAAATTTTTATGTATCTATACTACTATATAAAGTATTTATAATGTGAGACTCATTAAAAATTAAGATAAGGAGATGCAATCTTGACCATCCATCTCATTTTTTGGAATCACATCATAAAGTGACATGTGTCACCTTTTGATTAAAAAATACCTTTATTTTTAAATTGAAATATCTTTTTATATATTTAATTTTATTTTGATCTAATTTCACCATATTTTTTAAAATATTATGCTCTTTAATTCAACATCCATTTTGATATATTTTTATAATTTTTTTTTTACATTTTAATGAGTTTATTTTATGTTGGTTTATATTTTTTTACAACTTTAATCTTAATTAAATATAAATTTGATACGTTAAAACTATGTACTTTCGGAGAGAGTGTTGTCTTTTACATGCGAGAATGATGATGTTAATATGGTGTTGCGGGAAAGTTACGAAAAACCCCAACGAACACATACATTTGTGAAACGAAATTACTAAGCGGGTAGGAAATTACGTAAAAAGTTGAGTTAGTAAATTTTTTATTGCCGCCGCTATGCGCGGGTAACCAACTAGCATGTCAAAAGGCATTATTAAAAGGTTTATACATAGAAGTTTAAACGGCATGACTAAAGTACACTTTTGTGTGTAAATGTTCACAAAATGTGCTTCGATCATTCACAAACTAACCAAAGAATAGTCAATGAGCGCCAAACTCTCGATGTATGTAGTTGCGTAGAGAAACAACCCTTTAACAGGATTATACATCAATAAATTCCTGAAAGTACTTCCACGTTGAAAATTCCATCCAAAAGTAAAGTGGGCACTTCCACAACACTTATATCCGGAAAAAAATTCTCTCAAATTGTGGTCAAACATGATTGATCATGTTATGTTTTTTGTGAGGGGAAATAAATAAGTAGGCCTTTGATTTTCATTAAAAGAAAAAGTTATTTACATTTAACTAATTTGTGATTAGTGAACATGATGTATCATGTTTGACTCAACTTGAGAGGATTCTAATCCCTTGTATCCTGATTCAACTAACCAAAGAATAGTCAATGAGCGCCAAATAATATATCCGATCATCGTCAAAGGAATCTTCACAATCATCAAATTTTGTTTAAACTAACTAACCAACGAATAGTCAATGAGTCTACACCAAACCTTTAAATTGGATTATTATCTTTTTATAAATCTTCAAAATCAATTCTTGATTGATTGATTGAACTACCATTCTATATCAACGATTAGTCAATGAGTCTGCGCAAAACTAGGTTCGATCATTCCAATGTTTTTCTAAAGCCTTCCTAAAAGTTTTCCCATTTAGATTTTTCAAAACAAAACAACACATATTTGTGAATTTATACAACAAAAACAACAATATTCAATCTCGTGTGAGCATGGGAGAAAACATTTGCTCATTCAATGACTCAGCTAAACATTAAGACAAAAAAGACAAAAACCCTAATCAGACATAGTCGTTACACGCGCTCGCGCGGGGAGAGAGAGAGGTTTAGAGTGTATTTCTATGTGTTTACCTTCCAAAAAATGTTTACATCATACATGCGCTCGCGCGGAGAGAGGGGTTTAGAGTGTATTTCTATGTGTTTACCTTCCAAAAAACGTTGGTGTAAAAGCGCATGCATGCATGCATGCATACATAAAAGTTGGTTGCAACAATCCACATAACCAACGATTAGAGCCTACTCCTGAGCAGCTTATTTTAATAAGATTCATAAAAGTATGAGGATGTATTAGTTTAGCAATAAGCTCAAAGGTGCACGGAAAAACAACATATAGTGAATTTAATTTGTAATCATATAATTAATAGGATAAAAATCCTACAAAAGATAGAGTATGAACTAGTAATAGCAATGTGATTAGACACAAGGAGTTGGTTGAAATTGATGGGGGGCACGTTTTCAGGATTCTTGTGAAAGGTTAGGATTAGAACTCCATCTTCGGTCTTAGTGTGAATGGTCTTGTACATAATGTTGTTCCCTAAATTAATCCTGCTGGTGATTAATCTATAAATACGATGGGACGGGTCGGGTCGTTGGGGAATGTTTAGGTTCAACATAGGCCCTAACGAAGACAACATTCTTTTCAAAATTCAATCTTGCATGGGATCCTGTGTTTATTGTAGTTTTAATTATTATTCATATACCGTGGATGAATGAATAATAAGATATATTATTGAACTCAAATTGTATGTCTTACCATAAAAATCTTGTTTAGTAGAAAAACAGGTAGACCGACATATTGGGGGGATGCTGGACGGGACACAAAGAGATAGGAAACAGAGTGGCTGCTGCGAGATAACCAAGAAGAAAAAGCCATCTCCTCCAATCTAAACACCCAAGTATACAGCAGCACAGTTTCATAGTTTTAACTAACGGCCATAATTGACATTCATTTGGAGTACAACCAAAGGCAATTATAATACTCCAATAAAAAACAATATACAAAAATCCCTTTGCCTAAGTGGAGCAGCCTGTGACACAAAAATTTCCTTCTTATAATTAGTCCCCTGCATTCATTTGGAAATAGTCCTTGTACCAGTTGCTAGGATGATCACAGAGTAAAAACACCTCTTGATTGATAATACAAATAATTTACCTTAGTAGTAAAAATCCGTAGCAGTTTAGGATCATCGCAGACTTGCTAGTTATTCTGCTTTATTTAGTGACATGATAAAACCAATAGCATGCCAAAATTGCAAAAGCATAAGACAAGCAACTTTGTGCCGAGAAAAGTAGTTTACAGCTAATGCTTGTAATTCACTCTTCAATTCAACAATCATGCGTAGTAACAAAACCAATTTTCTATAAAGAAGAAGAGAAACCACATGGATGATGATTCGTATGGAACACAAATCTTGTGATGGGATTGGAAGCAACGTCGTAGCTGCTGCGAATAAACAAAGTATACGCCGTCATCGAATAAGAGAATGCTGGTGGCATGGCATAAGACTGTTTAAAATGAATCACGCTTTCTATATGTTTTTTTTTTACTTTTTTAGAGTCCACGCCAAGAAGCATATATGGTCGAATTGAAGTCGAGCGAATTACTTTATGCATCGCAAAAATCCATTTGCTTAAAAGCATCTTCACTACAGTGGTTGAAAATGACTCAAAAAATAGTGTTGCATTGAAGCAATTGCTGAGAAAGACATATTGGATGAAAGGGTTGAGCAAGATCGATTGGTTGAAGAAGTGCGATCACAAGTGAAAGATCCTGGAATACTTAGAAGTTGTGAAATTTGGTTCCTTCCGCATTTCCAAACCTTCTTATTAAATTTAAGTAATTGAAAGACATGTTAAATAAAAGTGTTTGGTAATGTAGTTGTATTAGCGATTATAAAATGTAAAATGACATAAATGTTATTTCGGGTACCATTTGGAAAATATCATTTTTAGAGAAAACAAAATGTTCCTTGACAAACGAGCTTTCAATTCTAAACACGAAACGCTAAATGTTAAACGTTCTTAAAGCTCCCTCCCAAACATAGCCGTTAAATCACAAACAAAGATATCTTCGGAAACCAAACTAAACACTTGTGATTAAAATTGAAAACCTTAGGTTGCGTTTAGTTGGAGAAAAAACACCTTTGTTTTCCACAAAATGTTTTGTGGAAAACAAGGAAAACAGATATCGTGTTCATTTCGTCATTTTCCAACAAAATTCTCTACAAAACATAAAATCCTTATTTTCTCATTTTATACACAAAACTAGAAAACAATTTTATTTTGTTTTCTTCGTATTCTTTTTATGACACTCATATCTATTTTCTCTTTATTTCCTACATTTTATACGTTTTTATAAGTTTTTTGATTTTTATGTACGCTTATAGACGTTTTTTACGATTTCGACAGTTTTTTTACGATTTCGTCCGTTTTCGTCCGTTTTTTTACGTTTTCGTCCTTTTTTTTACGATTTCGTCTGTTTTTTTGCGATTTCGTCCGGGTTTTTTATTCGTTTGGTTTTTTTTACGATTTCGTCCGTTTTTTTACGTTTTCGTCCGTTTTTTGCGATTTCGTCCGTTTTTTTGCGATTTCGTTCTTTTTTTGCGATTTCGTCCGTTTTTTACGATTTCGTCCGTTTTTTACGATTCCGTCCGTTTTTTTACGATTTCGTCAGTTTTTTTACGTTTTCGTCCGTTTTTTTACGTTTTCGTCCTTTTTTTACGATTTCGTCTTTTATACGATTTCGTCCGTTTTTTACGTTTTCGTCCTTTTTTACGATTTCGTCCGTTTTATTATGTTTTTTACGATTTCGTCATTTTTTTACGATTTCGTCTGTTTTTTTACGTTTTCGTCCGTTTTTTTACGATTTCGTCCTTTTTTTACGATTTCGTCCTTTTTTTATGTTTTCGTCCTTTTTTTACGATTTCGTCCTTTTTTTACAATTTCGTCCTTTTTTTACGATTTCGCCAGTTTTTTTACGATATCGTCCGTTTTTTTACGATTCCGTCCTTTTTTTTGCGATTTCGTCTGTTTTTTTACGATTTTTACGGTTTTTACTATTTTTACGATTTCGCCCTTTTTTTACGATTTCGTCCGTTTTTTTTACGATTTCGTCTTTTTTTACGATTTCGTCATTTTTTTTACGTTTTCGGACGTTTTTATACGATTTCGTTTGTTTTTTTATTATTTCGTCCTTTTTTACAGACGAAAACGTAAAATTACAGAAAAAAAACGTAAAAACTGACGAAAACGTAAAAAACCAGACGAAACCGTAAAAAACAGGGGAAAACGTAAAAAACGGACGAAATCGTAAAAAACATACGAAAACATAAAAAAACGGACGAAGTCGTAAAAAAACTGACGAAGTCGTAAAAAAACTGACATAGTCATAAAAAAACTAACGAAACGTAAAAAATGGACGAAAACGTAAAAAAGGACGAAATCGTAAAAAACGAACGAAATCGTAAAAAAACGGATGAAAACGTAAAAACAGACGAAATCGTAAAAAACAGACGAATTCGTAAAAAATGACGAAAACGTAAAAAAGCGGACAAAAACGTAAAAATACAGACGAAAACGTAAAAAACGGACGAAAACGTTAAAAAACCATTAAATAAATAAGATTCACCCAGTAGCCCATTTATCCCGTTAGTGCCCGTTTTTGCCTGTCCTTGTTTTGGCCCGTACCTGTTTTGCCTAATGCCTGCGCCCGGCCAGCCCGCCCGTTTTGCCGCCTCTAAATTTATGTTTCGAAAATGTCTTTATAATATTACAAAAGTAAATAGAGAATTGAGATAAAAACAACAACACTTGAACATGTATTCTAGTTTTGTAAAATGAAAAACACAAACACATGTTTCTCTAACTAAACGCGTTTTTCAAATTTTCAATTGTTTTGTGGAGATGAAAACCCCTCATTTTTCCTACAAAACGGGAAATAGAAAATGATGGAAAATGTTTTGCATCTTTGCGCAACCTAAAGTTTTCAAATATTCTAGCTCTTGATTTGATTTGATACCGATTAATTATCATCCAAATATATTTAGCACCACCACATCCAGACAACTACTGAACTACAAACCTGAGCCAAATTTTTAGAAGAAGAAAAACAAGAATCAGACCTACTGATAACATCAAATATTTAATACTTTTGGTGACAAAATGCCTCCTAAAATACCTGCAAATGTTTCACTAACACTCGAAAACGAGATATTTTCTATTGTTTTGTACTTTTCAGGTGAAATGCAGGAAAGTGACAAGAAACAAGGGAAAAATGACTTAAAGTGTAAGTTCTGAAGAATGTTACGACGTAATACCAAAAATAGTTACGCCATAACATAAATTAAGCAAGTACGAAGATCAAGGAAGACTTTACGGCGTAACACCATATCTGGTTATGCCGTAACACCATATCTGGTTACGCCGTAACAACTACTTAAATATGGAATGCTGTGTAAGTTGGTTACGACATAACACCTTTATTGGTTACGCCGTAACAGGTTCGGTATCTATAAATAGAGGCCTCATTCAAGCTATTCCGAGATCACTTCATCCACACCAATTGGAGAGGCAACTAAGGCTTCCAACCTTCGAAGAATTCCACCTGGAGTCCAAGGGAGATCACACTTTACTTACTTTTTGTATTTAATCGTTCAAAATATAAATCCTGTAAGAATTATGAGTTTCTAATATATGATTTCTTCTATCTCTTACTGTGTTTCCGTTACCATGAGCGGCTAAGCACTTAAAGTGCTGGCCTAGTTATGAATTTACTTTTGTTATGATTGTTTCCTGTTAAATTATGGTTTAGTTAGATATTCCTTGACTATCGTGTAACCCTGAGTTTTGGTAGTACGGGTGGTTTGGACCTAGCTTGCCCCATTAATAGATTATCTTATCATGATGGGATCCAATGAGTACTAGGGAGGATCACTAACTCCTTACCTGGTGTAGGAACTGACGGTCACCGCACTTATCACTTGATACTTAAAAAGCACAGGAACTCTTTCAGAGAGGGTTAATAATCTTTATAGGTTATTATATATGTTTTGGGAATAGTTGGAATTAATCACTGCAACCTGGATAACCTACTTTCTAGATGATTCAGGACTGATTCGGAATCGCAGGGAGTATAAGATAGACTGTATATGCACATTCAAGTCTATCGACCTTAGAAACCAGTAATGAAACCATCGTTTAACATTGCAGAGGAAAATGTTTTCATAATAATAGTAATGAAGTAACTAGGTTAGCATGCTTTCTCTCTTGATATCTCATATCCTTTTACTTTTCAGTTGTTTATTTTAATGTTATTTATTTATTTTAAATCAAAACTCAAAAACCATTTTCAAAAACGTGACATTTCAAATTAAAACTAATTATACCTTAGCTCTTGGAATGACCTCGGATTTACCATTCTATACTACCCACGATCAGGTTCTCTTCCTGTTAGTACGTCGTTAAGTAGATCGAGTTTTATAAATTTAAAACTTGATAAAAATATATTTTAAAAGAAAATACGCATCACCTACAAAAACAAACTCAACAGAATCAATAAAGAGTGTTTGAATTATTATTAGTCAAGTAGCTAATGCTTATATAATGTTCAAAAGTGAGGGCATTTTCCACTTTTATCCCATTACATTTCTAGTATAGTAACAATCATTTGAAATTTTATGGCAGTTAACATATAATTGGTTATTCAATTTCATAAACTATAAACTAATAGAACAATAAAAAGAAATTGTAATATAATGTCTTGTATAGTAATATTTGCAAAAGTTGTCATGCAGTTTTTTAACATTTGGAGTGAGAACAATGTTAAGTCAATATTTCGTTAAGGAAATGTTGTTAGAAAATTTATGTAAGAATTAAAGTTTTAAAATGGTATTTTAAGATTTAAACATTTCTCATTTTTTTTAATAAGATAAATACTTATGTTAAGTCAAACCATCTTTTTTATGTATGTTGCAGATCAAAATTAAAGGAAGCCAAAGTTAAATCAGAAGATACATAT
>BQNB010125325.1:0-19786 GCA_026074375.1 Tanacetum coccineum | reverse complement strand
TTTGTCTCCTAGTTGCTTTTTAAGTTAGTCTAGTTAGGTTGTGAGCTTATTTGATTCTTTTTTTTAGCTTATTTAGAGTCACAGCTTAGTGTATTATAGATTTAAGCTTTATTTTAGTTTTGTCAATCATAAGCTGTTTCAACAGCTTATTTAGCCTTAAGCTTTAAGCCTTTTAGCTTACCTAGGTTTAGTTTAAGCCCCTTTAGCTTATCTAGTCCCTAGTCCTAGCTTATTTCGACCCTAAGTCCAAAAAGACTTAGCATTTTTCTAGCTTATAAGCCTTTTAAGCTTTCTGCCAAGTTTAAGCTTATTTTTAAGCTTATTTATTGCTTTTCAGCAAAAGTTGTAGAAGACAAAGTTGTTAAGCCCCACGAGCTTAACAACTTTGCTTCTTTGAGTTTTCGAAAAAAAAAGGGGAAGACACTTGGCCCGGGTGAGCAAGACTCGAACCCGGGACCAAGCGATACATCCCCCTTTTAACACACACTCTTACCACTGCGCCCTTGGGTCTTTTTCGTTAAAGACTCAAGGGCTGTAGTACTTAAGGGGGTTTTGGCCAAAACAGCTAATAAGCTGTATAAGCTTATTCGAAGCTTATTTCTTTAGCTTATTTTGGTTTCTTATTTTTCTTAGGACTGTTTTAGCATCTAGTATTTTGTAAAAAAAATTCAGAATTTTTCGTAGTCTTTTAATATTTTTTATAATTTAATTTTGTTAAAAGTTTATTTAATTCATAAAAAATACAAAAATTATCAAAAAAATATTATGACTTTTTAAGAAAATTTTCTTTTATCCTTAGTTTGTAGGAATAATATAAAATTTTTCGTGGGTACAATTTTTCAACTTTTCCTCTTTTAAAGAACGGTCGGGTGCGGGATTTTGTGTTGATCTCGTTTTTGGGTCAAACGAACTCCGTTTCTCGGTCCCTAGTCTTTTATTCTTGTTATTTGTCACGTATAGTAGGTTTAGAAGTGAAAATTCTTCGTATGGTTATTTTTAAAAGATTTTAGGTTTTTCCCCCTTTGTTCTGGATTCGTGCTTCCAGTTTTTCAGTTTTATTTCGTAATTTCTAGCGTTTTTCTTAATCGGTTTTAGTTTGATATTGTTTTATTTGAACTTTTTCAATCTCCCAAAATAAATTCCTTCTTCATACTCAAATCTTTCGATTGTATCGATTTTCCATTCCAGCCTCGTTGGGATAAACGACCCGGGAAAGCTCTATACTACTTCTCGGTATCATTGATCTTGTTGATTTTTAGACTTATATATATATTTTATATTTTACTATATATTATATATATATACAGTGTGAAAACCACCAATCAGTGACCCCGTCAGAGTTATGACCGAAATTGTTTTTCTATATCCTAATATCATATCCATCTTTTACAATAGCTAGTTTTATCAATTCTTTGTCAGCTATAATACCATTTTTCTATTGAAAAACATCATAACTATTTAACAAGGTTAAGGTTATATATATATATATATATATATAATAATAATAATAATAATAATAATAATAATAATAATAATTAATAGAAAGCTAATGCCATGAATCTTTTATGAGAGATGCCTTATGAGTTGGTCTATAGGCGTGATAAGATTATTGTTATTGTTAATAATCGAAGTCAATTTTGAAAAATATAATACATCTTTCAAATTAAGTAACTAATTGACATTTTCATGCGTATGTATACATATTCCAACGTTCATTGAAACGATATCCAAAAGTAATAGTTTAGTGTCATATCGTGAGAGGCAATTGCAGCTCTGAAACTAAGATCCATGCTATTTCGCGTGGACTAACATTCAGGGATGGAACCCGGGAGTCCAGGGACACCGATGAGTTTTTCTGATGTGTTAATTTTTGAAAAAAAAATCCATTTTTGCTAGATACATCTTAAATTCATCTGATCTATCAAAATGCGTTTCTAGTGTTATTTAGTTAGTTTTTTTTAACGACAAAAGATAAATATAATAATAAAAGGCTATCAGCAAGGCGTTAGAAGCCAGGAAAATACAAATACAATACTAAAAATAAGCAAAAAATCTATACTAGTATCTTCCCAAGGCTTTAACTGTGAGGGCTACAAAAAGGATAAAAAAATTCTTGCCTATACAGAACAAGAGAAAAATCCCGCTCACGGAGGCCGAGCCATCGGTTTTCACTTCGGAGCATTTTTTATGCAACCCCAAACAAGCCTCAGGGAACAAGAGAGGATACAAAACAAACGTCATCCTAAAACTTTACTCGAGAGAAGCATATGAGATTTAAGCCAGTCAATCCAATTGGAGATCATGTGACCCCTATGATGAAGCCAAGAATACGAGGAAAGACGAATGTTGTCGAATATGTCACTTTTCCTCATCGGGTGTGAATGAAAAGTAACATTGTTACGATACATCCAAAGCCACCAAAAAGAAGAAGAAGAAATAACTGATAAGCGCCGAGACTTCTCTTTAACTACATGCCACGAAGTAAACCAACCTTTCCAATGCTCATACGAAGTAAGAGGAAAAGAAATATCACACCATTTACGAACAAGCATCCAAATGTCCTTGGCAATATTACACTCAAAGAAAATATCATTTGAAGATTCCACGTTACCATTGCAAGAGGGACAATAGATCGCCAGAATATCAATACCGCGAGAAGAAAGATTCAACTTATAAGGCAAGCGATCCAATATCAGTCTCCAAATAAAAATATTGACCTTTCGAGGAATGTTTTTGTCCCAAACTGTCGATGGTGCCAAAGAAGAGAGAATCTTCTAATGAATAATACATCGAGCGTCCTTTATAGAAAAATTTCCATCAGTGCCCAACGACCACACACAAGTATCTTCAACCTCATTAATTTTGGCAGAACTAATTTCAAAAAGCATTTCGAGTAAATCAGCAGAATTTCGAGCTCCAAGGTTAGTCCTCGACCAATTCCAACGCCATTGACCATGATCAATGCGGTAAATAATAAGACAATCTTTCTCAATCTCAAATCGGTATAGCCTATTATTTCTAATATAAAAAGGAGAATCTCCTACCCAAGTATCTTTCCAGAAACGGATACGCGTGCCACAACCTGCTTGGAAACAAAAGAAACTATTAGGAATAATGTTAATCGAGTGTAGAAAATTAGAAGAACCAACAATTCTAGCCCATGTACCATTATATAAGCAACCATTGTTATCAACGCCACCTTCCTAACCATGTAAAGCTTTGATAACTTTAACCTAGAGCGCGTTTTTGTGCGATAACAACCTCCAACGCCACTTTTAGAGAAGGGCGAGGTTAAAAGCTTTAAGACTACCGATATTTAAACTGGCATTATCATAAGAAAAGAGGACAAATTTCCATTTAATCCAAGCTAGTTTTCTAGCTTCGTGAGAACCTCCCTAAAAACATTGCTCGGGATATTTCCAAGGAATTAAGAACTGATTCAGGGACCTTGAAGTCATAGAAGTAATAGATACCGAGGCTACCAAGAAACACATTGCTTAAGTAGTGACTGACCTCCCTATAGAAAGGAGATTAGCCTTCCACGAAGATTAGTTTAATTGAAACCTGTCCAATAAAACTTGCCAACTCGATGTCAAACTCATATTAGAACCAATTGGTAACCCAAGATAAGTAAAAAGAAAGGACCATGGAACGCATCCAGAGTTATTGGATATGGAAGAGACATCGACATCCGAAACCCCAATGCCATAAACATTGGATTTCTGAATGTTAATCTTTAAACCCGAAGCTAAGTAGAAGACCTGTAAAACACGAATGATACTGTCTAAATCATTAGTATTCCATTCGGTAGTGATAATCACGTCATTGACATAAAGTAGATGAGATATAGTTACTTCAGGAGAACCGAATTTGGCGCCTCTTATAAGACCCGAGCTAACCGCGATAGAGAGAGCGTTATGCAACCCCTCCATAACAAGAATAAAAAGAAAAGGCGAGAGAGGATCTCTTTGCCTGGGGCCACGTTTGATAGAAAATTCTAAGGTAGGACTACCATTGACGAGAATCAAAGCCTGAGATGAGGATAAACAAGCGTTAATCCAAGAACACCATTTAAAGCCAAATCCAAGATTAAGAAGAACAAAGTCTAAATATTTCCAGCTCACCGAGTCAAAAGCTTTCTCAAAATCAACCTTGAAAATTAATAACTTTTTTTAACCATTCAACAATCTCACTAAGAATAAGAGGACCATCAAGAATTTGACGACCAGATATGAAGGCCGATTGCTCATGACTAACAATCTTATCAATCACTTTGGCTAGCCGATTAGCTAGAATTTTAGCTATGATTTTGTAATGAACGTCTATGAGAGAAAAGAGACGAAAATTTGTTAGGTCTTAATTTTAGGATCGAATAAGAAATAGAGTATATGTTTAGGTGTTTTTGTGTATTTGTTATAGAGAGAGAAAGTGTAGAGAGAGAGTAGTTAGAGTATAAAAATTAAAGAGAGAAAGAGGGAAGAGGATATGAGAAGTAGAGAGAGAAAATGAGGGAGGGAAATGAAGAGATATTTTGGATTGCTTAGAAGGATTCCCTCATGAATGAGGTAGGGAGGGGTATTTATACCCATTTATAAGAATGAGCTACTAGCTCTTGTCTCTTTAGCTTTTAGCTATTTGTTAGTCTCGTGACTTTATTTTAGTCATGAGCCTTTCACCTAACCTATTACACAATATTATTTCTTTAATTATTACAAGACTCGATCTCAATAAGATCGTCACTTTTTCATTCCTAACAATCTTTCCCCAAGGGGCGATCATTGAGATCTCTCTTTGATTGCATTAATGATCATCACTTTCTATTCCAAACAATCTCCCCCTAAAGGATGATCATTGAGATCTCTCTTGTGACCTTGATTTTTGATCTTTAATGCTCATTTGTCTTGAGTCTTGATGTGTAATAGTGGTCTTGTTTCAATCATGCTCTAGTGATCTTGATCTTGATCTTTTCATTTTCCTTTTTGTCTTTTCCTTTGAGATCTTTTCATATCATCATTCTTTATTGTGAATCCATCTTGATTTGTCTTTTGAAGCTTCTAACCAACATACTCATACTTTCTTGACAGCTTACAATCTTCCTTATGTAGAACTTTTGTCTTGATCAACAACTTGATGATTTGAGAAAGTTCTTTGATTTATCAGAGTTGCGGAAGTGTAACTTTGACCTTTGAGTACGAGATATAAAGGAATGAATATGACGGTGTTCTTGCTTTTGAAAGGTAGAGATGTTGTTGATGTTGTTGTACATAAATGTATCTCCTGAGTTGACTTCCCCCCCAGTTCATACCGCATGACTACAAGCAGTTCAATTGCTTCCCGCTAAACAGACAACCATTCAAAGCAAATCTGAAACTTTAATGCAGATGACATTTCTTCTGACTATAGTGGTTAATGCTCATAGTGTAATTTGTAGAAGATGAAGTAAACCACACTTAGCAGCAAATCTAACTTCTTAATTGCAGATTAGTAGTCAATCTATTCAGGAGAACATGCATTACATCAGCTTATTCAAATTCACATACTTCATATAAACAACTCATAGAAGATAGAAACTATATCCAAGTCAATTAAGTCCCAGATGTTGTATACACCAGAGTCAATTAAGTCCCGGGTGTACACATTAATAGTTGCAAATCTATCGATACACTTCCTTCTCTTCCCCCCTGATTATAGTTGATGACCATCAAAATAATCATAACATGTTTACGCATGAATATTCGATAGTAAAGTCATGTGTGAATCGTATAATACGTAGGTTTAGCATGAGAGTCAACTGCAAATTCCATTTACAACATTACCTCCAATCAATTGTGAACATCGTAAGAGGCCTTGGTAATTCAACAAATCATTTGATTAAATCAAGGAAATGTTGTTTGTTTTTTTCAAAAATAAATTCCGAAAGAACACAATAACTACTAGATCACTTAGATTGCTAGTTAATACTTATTTGAATCATTAAACAATCATTTCAAAATTAGTGACCTACGTTCAGCGTTGGCTTGATGTTAGCATAAGTAGGATTTCCATTCATTCATTTTGAATACTTTATTTAAGTATCACTCTTGAATGTTCCAGCAATGTCACTAAGATATGCAATTTCACATAGACGTATAAGCGACTCTTGTACCTTTTGTATCATTGATGTTTAATACAATTGTACTTTTGTGTCCTATGTGAGAATTAATGATAAGATCTCATTTGGCTCTAGACTTAATTAGTGCTTTTTGGTTTTAATGATCGGAGGCTAAAGTATACTGCCACCTTTTCAATATCAAAAATCTCAGAGTGAGATGTTAATATATTATGTGTTTAATCTCCGTGATAATGAAACAAGAATTCTTTTAAGAGAATCTTGAGTGGCTGGGAAGGGTTGTGCATTGCATCAATGGGTTCATGATGTCTTTCTTCTATACCAAAATTGACCCGGTTTTTGCCTAATGTTTGTGGAGGGCTTCTTTCTTTTCACCCTTTACACATCATTTCTTTTTCATTCTTCAACCCCTTCAATGTCTACCAAGACGTCATTACTATCATCATGTTGTGATTGTTCCGATGATAGCTCATGCATTAGTTGACATTATTCCCATTGTCATTCAACTCCATCATACCTAAGGACTTCTATTCTATCTATGGAATGTCCGTGGGTAGATCCCTCCGATTCTGTTTGGATCATCGGATAATACCTAACCTTACCACCTTATTACTTTCTTGATCATCGTGAGGTAGTTGATTGTTGGGTATTAAGATCGAAACCATAAAACAATTTTAAAATCAATCAAAGTGTTTGATATAAATCAAAACTTTTAACACTTTGAAAGTTTCACTTTTAAGAAATACTCCCCCTACACATGTGCATTATAATATTAAAAGAGTTTTGCACAAGGAGGAAAGAGCTTCGCACTTGAGTCTTTAGATCACTTTGTTATTTCATACATTTTAGGCATTTTATCTTTCTTGATAACATTTTAATAATATTTCCCCCCTCAAAAATAGCATACCATATCATATTTTTGATATCAATGGATTAAAATAGCTATATGAGATTTTTGAAAGTACATGGGAGACGATCACATTTTAATCCAATTTTCTCCCCCTCAAAAATAGCATACCTTATGATATTTTTGATATCAATGAATTAAAATAGCTATATGAGTTTTTGAAAGCACATGGGAGAAAACGGATATAGCATGATTATGATTTGGAACATTTCTGAATGTTTTTAAACAATTTTGAGTAACTATTTGTGCCAATTGTGTCTATATCTAAAATGGATGGCCACCAAGCCACTAAAAACGGTTTAGAATACTCTCAAACGGATGCAACCCGAACGAAGCTAACAATGCTTTCGAGTACCCTAGACCGAATGCAACTTAGATCGCTAGCGCGTTTGTCGATATACTTGACAACAACTATTTTTGACTTGAAAAATTTTCTTTTGTTTAAAAATATTTTTCTTTTATACTCCCCCTCAATAATACAACACTTCACATTGAAAGACACCGCAAGTATATTGAGGGATAGAGTGAGTGTTGAGCTTATTATTTTGAAAGATTTTGAATTATCTTTGATAAATTCTTGAAAATTTGTGCTCAAACACTTCATGTTTTGAAAAGCTCTCCCTCAAAAATAGCATAAATCAAAAAGTTTATTGAGGAAGGGAGTGTTGAAAACACAATTTAAAAGATTTTAAAAAATCCTTTTGAGAGATTATTGAAAATTATGTTCAACATTTTAAACACTTTTACTTGAGCTCAATATTTAGAATATCTTAATGATTAGCTCAAGTCTGAGAAGTTATAAGCTTCCCGTTGTGAGGATAAATGTACGAAAATGTACACTTTTATTTCTTTGAAGAACGAGTCCTAAGCTGACATTTACTTAGAAGTCATATGTCCCGAGCAAACTTTTTGAAAGAATTTTGATAAAAATTTCTTAGGACAAAGAAGATTTCTCTTCTTTTGAAGATAAAGCGCACTGAAACGTACACTTTTTTTATTTGAAAACCGGGTTGTTATTTAATATTTAATAACAAGCCATTGGTTTGAGCTACAAAACTTTAAATGTTTTGTTTGAATAGCTCAAGACCGAAAAGATTTCTCTTTTCGTTGTTAAGGATAAATGCAATGTAACGTACATTTTCCTTTTATTTGAGGCACGGGTTGCAATCTGACATTTGATTACAAACCATTTTGACATCGAATTAGACAACAACCTTTGGAACCCATTTAATCACGGTGCTAACGGGTTTGCTAAATTTTGAAAACCATTTGAAAGTTATGTCAAGTCGATGTAAAGAAGTTGAATTCCAACAAGGGCTTGAAACCGGCGTTTCATTTGAAAATAACTCTCGTGGAATCAATAGAGATTTTAAATCCTTTTGATTTTCCATTTATTATTGAAACCCGGTGATTCTTGTGGAGTTTTAAATCTTGTTGACGAGGAAGATTTCCATTTGTTATTGACATTTGATGTATCAATTTGAAAATTCATTTTTGAGCCGTTTAAAAATCTTCCTTTCTTGTTGATGATCGAAGCAGAGTCATTCTTATTTTGCATTGAAAGCATTTCTGATTTGGAATATTTGAAGTATTTTGAATGACTTTGCTTTGGTTTCCACACTTGTTTTACCGTTGTAAAACGAGAGTGTGGAGTTTCAAAAACTTGATTTGAAGCACTTGTCTTAAAAATCTTTTGAGAAGTAGATGTTTTAAAAGTTTAAGAATTCTTAGAAAACCTCCTATCTTTTTGCAAAGAATAGGTTGTAAACTGAGAAACTCTTTTTGAAAACGGGTTTGAAGAGTCACCCGTGTGAACCTTTTCTAAAATATTTACTTTAGGTTTTGATGAGTTGAAACATTATTTTTCCTTTTTGTTCGGTTAAGAGAATCAAATTTTACTCTTATAGCATTGTATGAAATTCTCAACTCATGGTATTCTTTTTGACAAGAACGAAGATCTTGTGATGCCAATTTTGATTCTAAAGATGCAATTTGTTTCAAAAGTTGATCTTTTTCATTTTTGGGTAAATTCTGTGCAGTGTCTGGTTTTGACAAATCCTTTTGCACAACAACTTTAGGAACAAACCATGATTTTGAAATTTGAGAATTTATCAAGAGTTTATCAACAGGTGGTTTTCCTAGAATTGAAGGTTTATCAAACTTAGTTTCCACATACTTCCCTTTCAGATTTACAATTGATTCCTTAAATGATTGATTTCTTTCAAAAATTAATCCTTTTCAGCTTTAGAATCATCAACCATACGAGCCAATTTTCGTTTGAAAACAACCTTTGTATTTTTAAGTTTTTCAAAATACGCTTCAAATTTAGCTGTTCTGTTTGACAATTCAAGTTTGACATCATCAAAAACTTTTGTCTTTTGATTTAAAAACCTTTTCAAGTTCAACAATCTTTGTTTGAAGCTCACATTTTGCGTTTTCACAATTATTCTTTTTCTCTCCCGATTCCTTTTCAAGTTTAGAAATATTACTCTCAGTGATTGAACTTGGAGAGGAATCATTTTTACCCAAAATGTGTCCAAGCTTATTATCCACAACTTTAGACACTTCAGACTTCAAATTTTCTACCTCGTTTTGTGGTATGTTTAAATTTTGTGTCATAGGTTGTGACTTTTTGATTGAATCAAATAAGTTTTTGTACACCAACTTCAAGTGTTCATTCTCTTTAAGTAATGAAGCCATTTGATGTTCCAACTCAATATTTTTAGTTTCAATCTCATCAAAATCGAACTTAACTTTGACTTCAGCACATTGATTAGTCTCAACCCTTGACCTTTGGACTGACTCAAACGAATCTTTATAAGTCTGTTTCAAATGTGCATTTTTGATTTGTAATGATATCAAAAAATTCTCATTTTCTTTTTGCAATGTTTTTAAAGAATTATTTTTTTGAGACTTGTGCTGAAGTGCAATTTCAAAAGCAATACTTTTTGCCTCTAATTTTGACAAATATTTTTCCAAGTCAACAAGTCTTTTTGACATCTCTTCTGTGACATCAAATGCATCATTACAAAACGTATCAGCAGTTTTACTCTTATTTGAAACATCTTGTGACTCTTTTGAAAATCGTTCAATTTCATCTTGTAAATTCTTATTCCTAATTTCCACACAAGAGGTTATGACAAAATTCTTAGCATCTTCAGCTAAGGTTGCTTCTAAGAGTCGATCGTTTAAACACTCGTTTCCTTTTAGAGTTTTATCAAGATCACTTTCCATTGAATAAAAAACATCCATCATTTCTTTTATGTCTTCTGAGAAAATACTTTCACATTTGGAAGATTTTTGTAATAATTCAAACAACGTGCTAATTTCATTTTCCATTTTTTCCAAATACAGTTTCATGTTGTTTGGACTTGGCATTGATGCACAAGGTGATTTTGATGTACTTGCATTTGAAGGAGTTTCAGAAGATATAAAAGTTTCAGAAAAGTATTTTTGTTCAAGAGAAAGTTCAACTTGTAGAACCAAAGCTTCATAAAGTTTGTTCAATTTTAGATAATCGATTGGTTTTATCTTTAACTCTTGAACTTTTTCATCTATTTGAAACTCTTTCATTTTTAATCGACTCTTTTCAGCATCCTTAAGAGTTTCCTCAGAATCAAACACATGCAGTTGTACATTCTTACAACGAAGTTCGTAAGCATCATACAACTTAGGATTTTTGGCATAAGCTTGTCAAAGAACATACGGACCTTTATATCCAAAACCTGACTTACGTATATTATCTCGATAAGTTCTTTGTTCATTTGTAAGCAACCAAAGTGTTTCAGTTGATTTGCCCATTTTACAAACAATGTTTTCAAGATCTTTGTTTTTATTTTGCAACTCAAGAATGTCATTAAGATATTTTTCCTCTTTATCACTCAGCTGTTGTTTGAAAATCGCTTGTGTCTTTTGACGTTCCAAACTTTGTCTTTTTAGTTCAAATTTTGCAATTGTAAGTTATCTCATTGTTGTTCTAAATCTTAAATTATATCCTTATCAAGAATATACTGATTTTGTAAATCATTGTGTAATCGTCTTGCTTTACTGTCAGCCTCAATGAATTCGTTAAAAATTGTGGTGTTATTTCCTTTTGATATTTCAAAAACCCAAACCTTTTCCTTATATGTTTTTAGTTCTTTAGTTAATAAATCATTTGCTTCTTTAAGTGCTTTATTATTTTCGGTTGTTTTCTCAACTTCATGATCATTTTTAAACAATCCATTATTTGACCATTGTACCTTAGTTTTGTCTTTGTCATGAGAAGATTTTGCAATGGTGATATCATAATCTGAACCATTCTTACAGATTTTTGCACCTTTAGCATTCGTATCTTTCCCTGGACTGCTGCTTTTACCCTGTTGTTTAGTGACATTCAAATTATCATTTAATATTGTTTCTACATTCATCATGCTTTCCTGTTTTTGCAACTCTATTTCATTCAACTGTTTCAATTCGTTCTTTCTTTCTTTGACATTTCGTTCTTTTATTCGCAATTCTTCTTCATGACATGCTCTTTCTTCAATCCTTTTTTCGATAGAATTTAGGTAAGATAGAATTATATTTTTGAGACTCTCAGTATTATAGTGAGCATACTCTTGAAAATTTTCCTTTTGAAGTGCAAGGTTCGACTGATATTGATAAGAATAAGACAAAGGAGACTTGAGATCAAAAAATGTCTCAAACTGTTTCTTGAGCACTACCAAACATGCCTTGGAATCACACTCATTAAGTTCCTCTTTGTCAAGTTGTTTCTTTAGTTGTTTTATGTTATGATCAAATATATTCTTGAAGGAATTGAATTTTTCACCAAAGAGAAACTTAAAAGCGTATTCCCCGCTCTGATGAAACCAGTCTGGACGTAGACCATGAATGCATATCGTTCCTCTTCACCTCATCTTACCTCGTATTTACCCATTGCCACATCATTTCGCACACGTGTCGGCATCCTATTGGCCCGAACACATCATCAACGGCTTAAATGCAAGTTTAAAAAGATCAATGGCTAGGATTGATTGAAAGTTCTCATCTTCTTATCATTTTCTCTTATAAATAAAAGCTTGTATTTCAGTTTGAGGGAGTAGTTAGTTAGTGTGTGTAAATTTTTCAGTTTTCTTTGTAATTTTCCTTTTTAAGCTCACGTGTACTGTTCACCTTTCAATTAAGCTTTTAAAGTTTTTCAAGTCAATTTGTACTCTTTGATTCATAACTTGTACTTTCCTTTTCAAAAGAAATATAAAAGTTGTATTGAGATTGTTTACAAGTTTTCATGTAATAAGCGTTTTTAGTCAATAAGCTTGTAATAAGCTCATTTTAGCTTATTTTGTTTTCTCTTGTTTTAAAGTTGTTCAAATTTAGTTAAAAGTCTCTATAAACTGTATTTGTTTACTTTAGTTCAATGTTGTCCATTTAAATTTAGTTTGACCAAATTTGGAAGCTTATGGAGTAATAAGTTCAAATCAGCTTATTGAGCTTATAGCTTATTGGTATAGAGGCTAGGAGCCATTAGGTTTATGACTTAAAGTCACTCATTCAGAGAGAGTGGCTAGTTTCTGAGACTACAATTTCAGGTTTCATTTTCTATATTTCATTGTAGAATTTGAGCTTAATCCATTAGCTTATTTCAATGACTTTGCTTGTGCTTAATCCTGTTCAACTTGCTTAGTTAGTTTATAGATGCAATTACTTAAAGCTAGTTGTAGCTAGAATTCATTAAGCTTACATTTTGCTTTAATTCTGTCATTTAGTAATAAGTAGCTAGCTGAGTAACTAGTTTAATCTTCTTAATAAGCTATAGGTTTTAGTGCTTAAATAGTTTAGTTAGGTGAGTTTAATACTGAGTAGATATAAGGTTTTAGCTTTTCTAGTTTTAAAATAGATTTTAAGCCAAATTCATTTGGCACAGTTAGAATAAGGAGTGTTTGGATTAAGTTGTTTTTGACTCTAAAAGTCAAACTCAGTTGGTAAATTTACATGAGTTAGTTGAGTTTAACAAAGTAATCAAGTTCTAAATAGGTTTTAAAAATTAGTTTGTAGATTTTTCAAATTTAGAGCTTAAAAAGTACTAGCCAGCACCAGGGCATTTTAAGGAGTGAAGTGTTGTAGATTTAAGAGACTCACACCATTTTGTTGTTCACATTTGGTTAATGCAGGGTTAGATACATATATCTAGTTAGTTCAAAGGGTTCTTAACTTAGGAATTAGCCTGCATTTAGGATTTGGTCAAGTATATCAGCAAATAGCAGTATTAACTGCTTGTTGCTCATCATTTTCTAGCTTCTTTTTAGCATTCATAATTAGGAGATAGGATTTAGAATTAAGCATTTTAGTAGTTCTACATTAGCTTTATATAAATAATGTCTTAATTTTCATTTCTCAGCTTTTAGTATAGCTTAAATGTACCTGCAAAAGTGGTATAGCAACAGTTGAGATTTTCAGCTTATTTTCTTTTGGATTCCTAAGTTCTAGTTGTTATTTCAAAATCCTTATATCTAGGTTTATTCAACAATCATATTAGAGCTTATTTCCAAAATTTTAGCTTTTAGGGATTAGAAATAAGCTGGTTAGCTTATTAAGATTAGCTTAAAATCAGTTAATAAGCTGAACTTGCACTTTTTGATAGCAAATTTCTCCTTAAACTTGTTAACTTTTAGCTTATTGCTTTTTAGAAATACTTAGTATACATTATAAGCTCCATTTATCTTCTTTTAGTTTTAACTTTCATTTAGTAATAAGCTAGGAATAAGCCAAAGTTTGAAAAACTTAGTTAAGCCTTAGTTAATGTTTTGCAGTATTAAAAGCTTAATTTTTAGCTTATTCAGTTGTTAAAAGTTCAAAGTGCTTTTATTAAAGTTGTAGTGTTAGAGCTCATGTACAACTTTGTAGTTTTAAGTTTTTGCTGAATTTCACTTTTTAAATAAGCCAAAAATAAGCCAAGTCGTAGGGTTTGTTTTGAACATTTTCAATAGTTAAGGGTTACCCGTTTTCATTAGAGTGTAAATTTCAATCAGTTACCCCGCCTACCCTTTACTTTCTTTATTTGCACTTTCTACCCTGTCTTTTTAGGAATAATAAAATAGTTTTATATTTTTAAAATTAATTTTAATAAAGTTAGGTTTTAGGTTTTAATTGGCAAATTTAGGGTTCAATTAGTTTATAAAATTTGGGCATTTTTGTTCCATTTGTTTTCTGCACCTTTGTAGTAGTTAAAAAACAATTTTCTTTATTTTTCCAGTTTAATTTGTCTTTTCTAGGAATTAAAATAGATTTTAAGTAATTTCTTTTTCTTAAAAAATTCATAGAAAATAGAAAAATGTTTGGAAAAATCTAATTCTTTTTGGTAAAATTTTCTTTTTCATTCTAGTATTTTTGAAAAATAAAAATAGAATTTTAGTGTTAATTTTTAGAAAAAGTGTATTTTTAGTAATTCAATTTTCTTTAAAAATTCATAAAAAATTCAAAAATAGTTAAAAAATTCTAATTCTTTTTCCTAAAATTTTATTTTTAAATTTGTGATTTTTAGGTATAAAATTTGTTAAAAGTAGTGCCTTAGATTTCAAATTTCAGTTTTAGCTCGCGTTTTTACTTTTCGTGAATTAAAATTTCGTGCTAGTTAATTGTTTTTAGTTTGTGTTATTAAATTTGTAGTGTAATTCAAAATTAAAAAAAAACCTTTATCAATTCTTGACTCGAATCCGAATTAATTCCCAATCTCCAATTCACGACTTTCTTTTGGGATACGACCCAGAAGAAATACTTCCCGGTTAAAAAATATACGTAATTGTGTTTTCTTTAGTGAGATTTTATCCTTTTATTTCTCTTGTTTGAGAAGTAATTTGGAAAGAATTTTCACGGGATTAATACTATATATATAAATTTGACTAGTGCTTTCGACCCTTTAACAATATTTAACAAAATTTTGGCGTCGCTGCCGGTAGAGACGTGAACGATTTTTAGATAATCGTTGAGTAGAGTTTTAAGACCCATCCCTTTTTGAAAGTTACTTTGCTATTTTTGTCCTATACGTTTATAAAAATAAAAAAAACATTCAATAATTCTATTCCTATACGAATAGTAAAAAAATAATATAATAATAAACAAAATTAGATGACTAGCTATCCATCGTTAAACCATTCCAATAACCAACAAAATTAATCGGAGTTACTTTGCGAGGTAACGACGGACCTTTGAATTTACAAACTATAATGTTATTTAAGGAAAAGTGAAGCTACTTCTAAGAAAGTCAATTGCGGCTCGCTAACTTTTCGCTCACGATGTGCGTAATCTTGAGACTAATCGTGAAGCTTGGAATAACGGATACCAAAAATAATTTAAAATTTATTTTCCATCCTAATAAATACTAAAAATAGTAAAATCCCCCACGAATAATCTTCTTGATCTCAATTCTTCTTTTTTCTTATTTTCACTAGTGCATGCGCACTCGTTCTTCCTTGGAATACACAATTCCGAGAAGACAAAATTGTCGACGTTCTCGACACCAACAAGAGGCAATCCCTCTAATTCCGAAACCCGAGATTCCAATGGCCGATGACCGACCTATGGCCGAGCAACTTCAAGCTCCACCTGTGGGGTTTTGAAAGCGCTATAGTTGACACTCATAAGCTCAGATTTAGAACTAAAATCCTCTCATCATAATCTTGTATCAAAATCGAATTTTTTGAGATGTAATGATAGGACCTCATGCTCATAATCGTCATTTAAGAGCAAAACCAAAAACCAAAGGTACCCGGAAGTAACGAACACCCCATAAACGTCTTCTACTTTTCCATTTTCTCTTGACGGGGTTTGCGAAAACGTGGCACACAAAAAACCCACTAATTCTATTCTTACAAGGGATTACTTAGATGCAAAGTTTCAACAATTTCCTTCTTTCCACCTTCTAAGACTCCCAATCTTCTGAATGAAATTACGAATTTTTACGACAAATTTGCTCAAGAATCTTTCTCCAAGCTTGGGAATACCCCCGCTTTTTCAAGGAACATCAAAGGAAGTGTCCTCTCATGGTTTGTTCGCTCATGCACCAATTATGACACATTCAAAATTCATTGAGTACATATGATCAAGATTCCATAATTCCGCTTCGTGGCAATTTTTACTCTACAAAAGTCCAACCGAAGGGCTACAAATCAATAAGAGAAATAAAGCAAAGTAAGATGTTTACGAAACGCCGTGAAGCGAGTGAGTACGAATCTCCTCCATCTTCTCTAATCATCATCTAATTTTGAATCCAACAAATGGCAGCGGCATTAGAGATAAGATAACTTTGACCTTTAGAATGAAATGAAATTAGATGAAAAATAAGATGAAAGCTCAATGTGCCTTCTCTCGTTCCGCTTAAAGTGGTGGAGGAAAGGTGAAACTACTTTGTGTGGTGGTAGTACTCAAAAGTTTTAATGTGTGGCCAAAGTCTAGAGGAGGATTATGCGTACCCGTTATCATGAAATATCCAACATGTTCAACAAACCGCTTCGGTCGGTAACTTTGTTCAAAATGGAAATTCCGGATACCGTCCTCCCAACTTAGCGAACCAAATAAGACCACCGGATACTCATAACCATACTCACCCCCTGGTTTTTCTTCAAACCAAAGTAAACCATCCAATCAAGGGAATAATACCTCATCAAGGAATGGGTACCATACAAAGTCACCACCAAAATTCTCAATTTGTGCTAGCTAATCAAATTGATACTTGCAAGAAAACCACTAAGGGGATATGGCAAGTTTATGAGGAACCATATTACCAATTTGAAAGTTGAATAGGAGTGAAGTATCAAGCTTACTTTACAAAACCAAATCAACTCTTAAAAGGTGTAGATTTCAAGAATGATTGAAATCGTCAACGTAATTTAAAAAAAAAAAAATCTTTACATGAATCACAAAATATTTTCCATAACAATTTGCAAAACAAGTATGAGTGGTTTCTTCCAAAATACAAAGACCCAACCTTCTACTTCACATCGTGGCACCTACCACTTTACCTAGTAATACTATCACAAATCCAAGGTGTGAAGCTAGAGCCATTACGACTCGAAGCGGACTTTCTTACACACCGGTGCCACCAATTCTCTCCACTCTTATGATGAAAAAATCTTTGACTGAGAATAAACCGAGGTGACCAAGATAAGGTTCTACCGAGCACCAAAGACATCCCAACCTCCGGTATCCAAAACTCATGACCGGTTAAGGCCCGTATAGTCAGTCCAAATTTCTCAAGATTAATAAATCTCCACTTCAAAAGAACCTTCTAAAGAGAAACCACCTTCCATATCCTCAAAGATGAAAGTTCAAAACAAAAGGAAAAAAAGATATGCAGCTTCATAAGTATTACTAGAGATGTTCAAAAGCAGCATTTCAACATAAGTATAGCTGAAGCTATAGTTCTTATGCAAAGTATTCTCAAATGAAGAAAGCTCTTCTTTCTAACAAAATGAAAAACATGTAGACAGCAAACTCACCTTGACAGAGAATTAATTCGGTGGTGATCATGAAGAAACTTCCTGAGAAGTTAGGCGATCCTGCCGTTTCCCTAATCCCATGAGAATATACCAAGATGAGTAAATTATGCCTTATCTAACATAGGGCCAGCATAAATCTCATGCCTTAGGGATTATCAAAAACTTAAGTTAACCTGAGCTTGTCACAACCAAGATGACCTCGAGCTTGCAATTGTACAATTAGCTATTCCAACCTGGCATAGCAGAGGACGTACTTTGTAAAAGTTTGGACATTTTTCTTTCGCCGCAGACTTTGGTAAGTCGATTATGAGGTCAACTACCGATACCTATGATACTTGGTAGGCCTTTCTTAAGAACCAAGCACTTTCCTTAATTGACGATCCACCGGGGGCGCGGTGCTCAGGAGTGATAAGGGTGATGGAATTGAAAGGATAGTTTTTAACCGACGTAGACAAGACAAAGAGTCAATTCAACATATGGACATTATGATGACCGTGTCAAAGATGTTTGTGAACCTGAGAGTACTAACTATAATTCCTTAATTACATTAATTACGTCTATAATTAACAATCAGCAGATTCTATCTCTGTCAGCAGAAACGGATGAGGATCCTAATGCCATTTTCACTTCTTCGGAAGTTGTTAAATGTGATTTTCTTACTACTAATGGTGATCCCATCACTCCTCCTTCCACCATTCCCACTAAAGAGGATTTAACCAATGAGAAAGTTGAAAAACATGAGGTTAAAACATGTAATCTTTCAAGAGAAATTTCCTCTATTTGTCCTTCCATTAAAGAAAGACTTAACTTTTGGAAAAACAAAGAAGTTTTGGAAAAGAATGAGATTTTGAAAAGAAATAACACTTGTGATTTTCAAACTCCATCATCTTCTTTGGGAAAAAAGGAAGTTGAAGGAGAAAAGAATCTTGATGTTAAAACCATTGTGTCCTTCTTTGCCCCAATTGGGAATTTTGCTAGAAAATGGGCAACAAGTGAGGTTGAAAAAGATAATGATGAGATTAATCATGAAGTTTTCAAAAGTGATAACGAAAATGATTTGGGAGTTCATGATAATGAGGAAGAGGAAATTGCCTTCCTAGATGGGTTACTTGAAAATGAGAATTTCTTTGAAATGAATGATAAAAAGGTTGAATCTTTAGAAAGAAAGACTAAAGAGGATTTTGAAACAAAAGATGAACCTAAGTCCAAAAAAGAGTTACAAGTTGTTCATCCCGACATTGAAATACTTAACCATTTTGAGACTACCTCTTATGTCGGGAGCGATTATGTGTTTTATGAGGATTTTAACCTCGTAGATATGTTATTCCCCATGAACATTCGGGGAGAGATATTTGACCCGGGGATAACATTTCATGAGAAACCTTTTGAAAAGGATGCTTTTAAGGATAAGAGTTCAAAAGAGTTAGGCACCATCTAAATTCTCTTTTTGACTCTTGATGTTTTTGACCCACTCATACCCTTAATAGACTTACATGTTACCAACGCACTTGTTTGGGGTTCCCATTTTTTTCTCTTGAAATCTTTTCTAAAAAGTTTTTAACTGGGATCATACATGTACGGTATATCTTTTATACCTAGTTTGGGGAGGTTTCCACCTCTTGGAATTTCTTCATCCCTACTATTATCCTCCATAATGAACCTTGTTGGAATATAAGTCAAGCTTATGGGACTTTTTTAAAAACAAGCGCTTCATGGGAGGCACCCCATGCTTATCTTTTTATCTTCTTTCTATTTTTTTTTCTTTGCTTCCCCAAGGACAAATCAATTCGGGGTCGAGTATAGCTTGTACTCGGTGAATAAAAACTAAGCCGTTTTAAGTCGTCTATGAGCTAACAATGAAAATAATGATGAAGAGGCTTGTTCTCTTTCGTTCTTGTTGGTTGTTTGTGCTTGTTTGTCTAGGTTTTCCAGATTTTGGAAGATTCATGGTTCAAAATTGTGGAAGAACAAAGCAATGCCTACAATTTCCATTGATGGTCTCCAATCTTCTCTTCATAAAGTGGGAAATCTCATATCCTTGTCTTTATCGAACTAACATCTATTCTTTTGGCATGACCTTAGAATTTTTGTTTAAGATTCCTTTTGACCCTTTTTTTTAAAAAAAACATTGAGGACAATGTTTCATTTTAGTTTGGGGAAGGATATCTTCGATATTAACTTGCACTTCACGCAACCTTGTTTGAACCTTTTTGAATTATTTTTTTTGTAAAAAAAGTGAAATTTTTTTAAATTTTTGCTTACAAGAGAAGCTCAATAGAAGCTTAGTTTGGGAAA
>BQNB010125324.1:0-19786 GCA_026074375.1 Tanacetum coccineum | reverse complement strand
TTAGATACATCAAAGGAACCTCAGGTGTTGCATTATGTTTTGGGGAATCGGATTTAATTGTCAAGGGATATGTTTATTCTGATTACGCAGGTGATCTTGACAGAAGTAAATCAACCACTGGGTATGTGTTTACACTTTGTGGCGGAATAGTAAGCTGGGTTTCAAAACTGCAGTCAGTTGCGGTCATGTCAACAACAGAAGCAAAATATGTCGCAGCTGCTCAAGCTAGCAAAGAAGCAATATGGTTGAAGATGTTATTGGAAGAGCTCGGGCACAAACAAGCGAAAATTACTCTATTTTGTGACAACCAGAGTGCCTTGTATCTTGCAAGGAATCCAACATTTCATTCAAAGACAAAGCATATACGAGTTCAGTATCACTTCGTTCGTGAGAAAGTGGAAGATGGAACCATGGATATGCGAAAAATTCATACTGATGATAACATGGCAGATTATCTCACGAAAGAAATCAACTGTGACAAGTTTATATGGTGTCGATCCTCATGCGGCCTAGCAGAAATGTAAGCAACATGAAAGGACAAGGAGGGATGTCGTGTGAAGATTGATCGAGCCTTGATCTAATCTTCAAGTGGGAGATTGTTAGAATGTAAAGATAAGATACATTGTATCTTACTGACGGGAATCTTACCAATCAACTTGCAATGCAACTTGTAGTATGCCAATGTCATGCATGATGTTAAGGGGCATGGAATTGTGCCTATAAAACACAATGAACCTTGCCTTCATTCATCATCCCATTTTCCCATCTTTCTCTCTTAGTTCTCTTAGTTCTTGTGTGTGAAGTTTATTAGAGAGTTGGCGAAATAGCTCCTAATACAAGAGATATAAATGTGTTTATCCTTGTAATTAAAGAGAATGTGTAACTCCTAATTTCTACATAGTGAAGTGTCTTTCTTTGCCCGTGGTTTTTACCTTATTAGGGTTTTCCACGTTATATCCGTGTGTTATCTTTTATAGCATTTCATATTTTAGTTGTGGTTTTGCTTCAGTCCGGTGTCTCTTTTCTCAACAAATATACATAAAAACTCACACATTCACAAAACATACAAAATGCAATTTGATGATGTTCTAGTTTTGTACACTACATAAATTTCTAATCATTGAGGTGAAGCATTAGTCTTGAAATCCCACTAACGTTGATAGTGAGGCTACTATTCTTTACGGATAATAATTTTAACGTTCTCAATTTATTTATATCGAAGGGTGAAGGCTGAATTTAGGTAACATACTTTCTAAAATTTAAAGGAAAAAGTAAAAATATTAATTTTTTTTCGTACTTTCTAAATTTAAAAAAAAATTACGTTATTATTCGTGAAAAAATTTATTATTCATACCTTTTACTTTTTTTAAAAAAAATAAAATTTTCTTTTTTAACTTTTGAAAAAAATTATTTTTTTCTCGTAAGAAAAAGTAAAAATGTATTAAACCGTTTAAAAAAATTTTAAAAATTAATTTAGTTAAAAAAAAAATTAAAAAATTAATTTTGTAACCTTTTTTAGTTAAAAAATGTTAAGGGACTAACAGTGAAAGTCCATGCAGCCAACAGGGACCAAACTGTAAATATTCTAAGTAAAAACCGGTCAAACAAATCATATTTTGATCAATATTACATACATTGGTAGGTATTTGAAAATATGTTGCGTATATCCGGAATAAAAAAAGTAAGTTGCGTACATCGGTTAATTTAAAATAATATGTTACCTAAATTCAGCCTTCACCCTATATTAAAATAGGATTATATTGAAACAATGTTTTATTCGTGTTTTATTATCATGGTCTCTAACATTGATAGAGATGCTTTTTGCGTTACACGAAATACAAGGTTATAATTTACGGAAGGATTAACTAGGCACGCGGTTATTTCAACCTGGATAACAAATACTTCGAAATATTACTCTAGAAACAATATTTTCTAACAGGCGAAAATACATATTAGTACTCTGAACTTGATAAAGTGGATCATTTAGTACCCTGAATTTTTAAGGGTGCAGAATGGTACCCTGAACTTGACAAAATAAAATTTCTACTACCATATACTAATAAACTCACCAATTAATTATTTTTTTCTTTTTAAAAATCATTTTAGTAGAGTATTTTGTTAACTTTTAGCTAGGCAAATATATTTTTTTCTAAAATTTAATTATTTTTTATCTTTTAAAAATTAATATAGTATTTTAGTTGATTATTTAGAATAAAAAAAATGTATATGTAGCATTTATTTCTATAATATTTCTAGCGCGCCACTTTTAATATATTTTCGTATTATATTATTAAATGTTTGTTTCAAGGATAAGGATCCTCTCATGTTCAAATGAACATGAGAGGTAATTTGTGTTTTATGTGATTGTACATTTGATTATTTAATTCAAATGTACAATCTCATAAAACACAACATTACCTCTCATGTTCATTTGAACATGAGATGATCTTTTTCCTTGTTTCAAATGATTTTTAGATCAACTTATAACTAACTATATATGAGTTTTGTATTTTTCAATTTAAATATGCATATAAAGAACTAAATAGTCAAATTGTTATTGTTTCAAAATTATTTGAAATGAACACTTCAGTATGTAATATGGAAATTTATGTATGAAACAATACTTTATATAAAGTAAATTACCGCACTACTTTTGATATATAAATATTTGTATTATATAGTTAAGTGTTCGTTTCAAATAATTTCAAGACAATAACAATTTGACTATTTATTTCTTTTTATGCATATATAAATTGAAAATTACAAAACTCCTATATAGTTAGTTATAAGTTGATCTAAAAATTATTTGAGACAAACATTTAATAATATAATATGAAGATATATTAAAAGTAGCGCGCTAAAAATATTTTAAAAATCAATGATACATATACATTCTTTTTATTCTAAATAATCAATTAAAATACTATATTAATTTTTAAAAGATAAAATATAATTAAATTTTAGGAAATAAATTTATTTGTTTAGCTAAAAGTTTTACTATAAATTATTTATTACAAAATATTTTACTAAAATAATTTTTTTTTAAATAATAATTAATTGTTGAGTTTATTAGTATAGGATAGTAGAAATTCCATTTTGTTAAGTTTAAAGTATCATTTTGCACTCTTAAAAATTCAGAGTACTAAATGATCCACTTTACCAAGTTCAAAGTACTAATATGTGTTTTCGCCTTTCAAATATGAACTCATTCTACCCGATGCCAATATTTACAACCACACTTCAAAATATTACTAAAGCAAGATGTTTTATTTGAATACTAATAAGATGGTATATGCAATCAACAGTATTTACACTATTACATCTTTCCATATACCTACCATGATAAACATTACCATGATAAACATTATTTGTTTCCGACTTGTGGTTAAAGGTTTTTCGTTTATCTCCAGGAGGATGAAGTATCATACCTAAGCCGTTGGCTTAAGGGGTTTATCAGCAGCTATCGGAGAAATACTTATGTTCCATAAAAGTTAAACTATGTTAGTTTCAGGTGTCACCTATTTGCTAGGTCGTCTCGTGTCTTTGAAAAGCCTTAATCGAATATATGATCCATGAGTTTTAGATATCTAAAATTTCGAAAAATAGTTTTATGTATTCGAATATCCAAAATTAGATGATCAACCAGTTTACTCAACATCGCGTCACATGATCTATAGAAACTTGATGGCGTACAACATGTCTAACAGGCCTTTGGGCTTGGATTACATAAGTCACGCATGAGCCCAAGCCCAATAAAACAATCACAAGGCATAATGGACCAAAACTAAGCTCAAACCAACTGGCTACGGCCCGGAGACAGCAAGACGGACGGAAGGCTCCCAGAGGACGCTTTCGCAAGACAGCAGAAGTCTGTCAGACAAGCCTAAGTTCGCAAGTCATTATTATAAGCGGATCCTTACCCGATAAGGGTCCCACTTCGGCCCACTAACAGAAATAAGCGAAATATTAGAAAAACCTAATATTTGACTCACCTATAAAAATGGGTACTCTGGCACCCCACAAGGTACGATCTTCTGACCACATTTTTCACACACACATACTCTGACTGTCACACCCCCAAAATCGGACGGCAGCGGAATAGTAACATTAGGGTGCGACTTCATAGTCCATACGCACAAGTCACAGAAAACGACCTCAAAAGAGACGTTTGAACGTGTTTATATATAAAATTTTGCATTCGTTATAGTAAAATCAGAGGTTGCTCAAGGATCTCCATTTATAATACAATAGAAAACATTTTTTTAATGTTTGTCGATGTGGATATAGCAAGTTATTAAGCCTTCAAAACACATATACGCGCGTAATCAAAGCTTAACTTGCTCACTAGCAAATAATAACTGAGAAAATACATGGCAAAAAACGGTTAACAATAATGTTGGTGAATTCATTAGGTTTATGTAAATCAGTGTTGAATTGAAATAATTTAGAAAATTGCACTAAGAATAAAGAAGCGCGTACGGATTTCAAAGTGTTATTTCACTGAATCCAAGAAGGTGATTTACATAAAAATCTTGTATATGTTAAGTAGTGGGACACAATGGAAAATCGATCGATTTGTAATGCGTGGACTATGTTTTCGTATTCTGAAGTCCAAAACAAGTAAGGTAGACAAAGGGAAAACACATTCACTAAGTCTTCTAATTATATAACAGTGTTATTATTGCACTAAGCTCGTGACGATCGTAGAAAGCCGTATTCGTAGACTTTTAAGGAATTGCCGCACCCAAGTTCGTTATATTATAACGGATTTGCACCAAGTATTCGTAATTATCAGGATTTTGCACAGTATTACGTAAATATATGGGATTTGACCAGCATTCGTAATTGATAAGGGATTTGCACCAGTATTCATAATTATAAGGGATTTTGGCAACCGAGTTCGTTGGCTCTTAGGCAATTGCATTTAGGCTAGATAATCATGGATAGGAATTTACAATTTGAAACACTTGTGTCTAATGATAAAACAATCATGTCCAAAATTCACGGTTTCAAATATAGGTATTCAGTGATCTCAATATCATGTAGTAAACAAATCAAGCTTTAGTTAAACATAGTCAGGGTCACGCGTTACGTTTATAGAAATCAATATGTTTATGTAGTAAAACATAGCACGTATTTCTCACCCCGAAAAAACAGTTTATGAAAACAATTTAAAAGAAGCTAAAAGGTAGGGCTCTTTAAAGAACTCATCTTTGAAGTGACGTGAAGAATACAGTCGAAGTGTATTGTGAATGAAAACGCGTCACGGGAATATCCGAAAGCATCCTAAGTAGATCATCGGGTAGTATAAGTACTAAGCTACTAATAACATATGTAACTCTATATAGTACACCACTATTTAATTGTGTTTGTGAAAATAATGATTAAATTCGCACATTGGATAAATACAATAATCATGTATTTGAACTCGTTATAATCGCGTAAAGAGTTTAAGCGCCCTTTGTAAAATAAATTTATAAGGTTTAAAAAAGTATAAATATTATTAAGTGAATTCCAAATGTTCGCAAAAAAATTATAAAAAAAACGCAACCACACTATTCATTCAGGAAATAGTCGCAAACAATTATTAAAGTAGTGTCGTAGACTTTCTCGTTTCAAGTCAGTTTCTTGCGAGAGTGATTATGTCCATAGTTTTCAGTATTATGACGAGTTATCTATATTTGGACATTTTCATATTTTTGTCCACCTGTTTTTGCACAGTAATTTTTAACGGTTCGTACCAGATTTCAAACTTATTTTCTATAGTTGTTTAGTTATTGTAAATCTCGTAATTGTGTTTTTTTTTCTTGTTATAGCTCCGGTTTTAGTGATTTTTCGAGCACCGTTATCTGTATTGAATAGTTCTTATTGATTTTTGAGAGTTTACAAAAAAATAAAAGTTTCTACCATGAATATTAACTTTTATAAAAATAGTTTTATAAAAATATTTATTGTCGTAAACTCGCGAAATTCGTAACTTCTTCGTTATTTATTGAAAAATTATGTTTCTTATCATTTTGGAATCCTAAAAATAGGTAACAATCGTGTGAAAAATACTAATCTTTCTGTTTTAGAAGTATATCTACTTGCTTTTTATAAGTTTATTTTATAAATCCGGTATTAACGTAAAACGTATATTTATCGTATCTTTTTCGTTATTAATCAGTTTTTCGAGTTTCTTACCTTTTTGGAATCGTCATGAGACGTACTATCTTTATAAAACACAATATGGCTGTCACAAAATATGAACCAAAACAGCCCTTTTATATCTTTTATATAACTAATTATATAAACTTGTTTTTTATATACCTTTTCAATCTAATAAATATCACAGTTTTCCACAACCTTTAATATTCATATGTCCTACATATATATATGTCTATAAATTTTGTTCATGAATCCATATGATCAAGATCACAAGTGTAAGTTTATTTTTCAGATTTAAAGTTTCCTAATGGGATTTTTCTAGATAGAACATTTATGTAAATAGAAATGTATAAATGTTTTAAAAGTATAAAAGGTTTTAGATAAACCTTTGGATGATGTATGATGATACGCAAACAAATCTTAAACCTTGTTTAGTAAATAAAACACTAGCTTTTCCACACTTAGAAAACTTAATCCAAACCAAAACTCTAATCTTACACATTCTCTGCTTCAACACCTTGTAAAGGTTTTAACACAATCTTGAAGTCACCTTGGGACATCTTAGGATATATGTAGGAGTGTGTGTAAAATGTTAGAAATAATTTTGAGCATGGATGGTTTATGGTGATGGATGTTGGCCGTGGCCTATAAGGGTGACAAAGGGAGTATTTTTGTGTTTTACACTTAAGGAAAATGAGTATGTGTGTTTACTTCAACTAGAGAATGTCTTATATATCCTAAGACTAGTCCAAGGAACATCAAGAGTAAATTAGGGAAGTCTTGGTCAAGGTACTCATGAAAGTTTCTTGCTATGAATAATAACTAAATATCTAGATGTTCCCTATTGTAGAAGAACTCCCATGAATAGTTAGGAGATTGTGTTTTGTAGATGAATATTCATATGTATCGTTCCCCATTACATATCTGGCCACATGGACCTATTGGTGATGTTATTTTGTAGATTTTGGGTATTGGGTATAAAAGTGGGTATTTGTTGAAGCGTAGAAAAGTTTTGGTGGTTCTAGGTATGCGTAAATGTAATTTATCGTGAAACGTAACCAATAAAAATAAAATATAAAAAGTTGATTATTACTTTCGTAAAAATAATATATTGCTTGTTTGACGAAAACTTTAATTCGTTTGGTGTCCGTTTACGTTAAATGTTGATTTTTAACTTACGCGATTTTAATTATGTGATGAAAATTTAAAAGTAAACGTGCGCGAGACTAAAAAAATAGTTAGTGAAATAATGACGAAATGAATAACGTCATAAAATGACCTGAAAATACGGAATGTTACACTAACACTCTCTGATAAACATGTTTACTTACTCTCACGTCGGAGTCCAATCGTGGGGTCCGTCCTCACGGTAAGACTAACGATTTACTTTCAACTGTGCAGGAAATCATATCATTACTTGATTCAGTACAAGATCTCACTATTGGGCCCAGTCCAATAACCATCCAAATCCATCATTTCAGCCTGTAACATATTTTGTACTAACAAGTTGGCTCCATCCGTGGGACCGCGAATACAACTGCGTTTCCTAAAATACTCGCTGTGAGCACTAACGAACAAACTCCCCTTAGCCAGCCCACGTCCGTCGTGAGGAATACGCTAGGGAAAGAGCCAGTTCCACAGGATCCAGGCAGGCTTATTCCCGATGAAGCCCTGCGGGAATACTGCGACAGGAACTACCATCAAATTCTACCAATCATAGCTGAAAAAATACACCAAGAGAAGGTGCAACAAGAAAAGCTTAAAGCAGTAAAAGCTCGTCTCAATTTTGAGGAGGCCTCACATCATTCCGAGTCAGGAACATCAATCAGAAGAAATGGTCTTAAGGAAAGGCTCGGACCAAGGTATGTCCGCAGTCGATCCGGAAGTCCTGAGCCAAGGCGTGACCGCTCCGAGTCACCTAAGAAAAAGGGTCCAGAAAGGAAAGCGATGTTCAAAAGATTGGAAAAAGGCGTGTTCCATAGGCTCGGAGATAAAGGGAAGAGTGTATTCGTGCACTTAGAAGACTCAAGACATTGGTCACACCATAGTAGCCGCAGAGACACTGAAAATTGCCACCAAAGTTCTCGTTCAAGAGCAACGGAATCCGCTTACGAGAGACGTTATAACAAAAGGGCATCCTCGAGAAGAACGAAGGAGTTGTCAAAAAGTGAAGGTAGCGCCGGAGGTCATTGGAAGTCAAAATTAAAAAGACAAAAGTCGAGCATTGAGGATGATCTATCCCAACTATGGGTATGTGAAGAAACAGATTCGTTCACTCTTCGGACACGTTACTTTGATTTCCCCAAAACCCGAATGCCTAGTCACGATGGGCAATGCCAACATGGTGTCACAAGTTCAATTCTACACTTACTGGAAATGCCAGAGTATGGTTTTATGACCTCCCAAAAGAATTAATTAATAGCTATGATGACTTAAAGAAAGCATTTTTAGAAAACTACCTCCAGCAGAAAAAATGTATTAAGGACCCGGTCGAAATCCACAACATCAGGCAGATAGACGAGAAGTCTACGGAAGAATTCGTGCGAAGGTACAAGCTTGAATGTAGGGACGTGAAGGGAGCTCCGGAATGCATGAGAATCTCCGGATTCATGCACGGAATCACCAATCCCGAGCTAATCAAGCGACTACATGACAAAATTCCCAAGTCAGTAGACGAAATGATGAGGGTAACTACAACATTTCTCCGAGGAGAGGTGGCAGCCTCTAACCGTGAACGGAAGAAGTCATTTCCATCATGGAAACAACAAAAGCTAACCAAAAGCAAAATTTCAAAAAAAGAGGCTTCCGGAACCAACAAAGATCGGAAAGGAAGAAAGATCGGTTTACACTACTCACAAAAACTCCCAAAGAAACTTTTGCTTTATACAAAGGAAAATTCAAAGTTTCGCCACCAATGACAACCCCGGTTGAAAAACGGAACCATGTAAAATTTTGCGAGTTTCATGATGAAGTAGGGCATAATACAGACGAATGTATGCACCTGAGAAAACAGATTGAAGAAATGCTCAAAGCAGGAAAGCTGTCGCACTTGATCAAAGAGCTCAAACAAAACAACGGAAAGAAACAACCTAAAGTAACAAAGAAATGAGAAACTTCCGTGAAGGATAAAGTGTTAACTATCCTAATGGTCCAACCTTAGGAAAGGGTGGCTAGACAAAGGATTACACTGAGTTTTTCTCCTAATCCAGAAATCTTTTTCCCACCCCTAGGGTAAAATGAAGGAACGGAAGGTCCAATGATCATCAAGGCGGAAATAGGAGGCCACTGTATACGCCGTATGTATGTAGACGGCGGACCAGCCTTAGAAATTCTATATGAGCATTGCTTCAGCCGATTCCGTTTGGAAATTAAGAACAAATTAATATCGGCCACTACCCCCCTTTGATTGGATTTAGTGGTGGGGTAATATGGCCAATAGGGCAAATACAGCTACTGGTTAAAATCGGAGATGAAGAACACTCCGCTTCGGCTTGGATGAATTTCGTGGTTGTAAGATCACCATCTCCGTACAATGGGATCATTGGAAGACCAGGGGTCAGAAAATTACAAGCGATTCCGTCGACAGCTCACGAAATGTTAAAGATCCTGATAGAAGGAGGAGTAATTACCCTAAAAAGTAGCAAGCTAGTCTCGCTGAATTACGCGATGGTCCCCGACCTGAAGAGATCCCATTAGCTACCAAGCCAACAATAGAAGAAAGAGTCAAAGTAGCAATAAACCCAGAATATCCAGAGCAAACAGTAATGATTGGCTCCACCCTCACTGAGGAAGGCCGCAACAAGTTGTGTAACATACTTCAACGAAACTTGGATATTTTTGCTTGGAAGCCTACGGATATGACCGACGTCCCAAGGCATATTGTGGAACACCGCTTGAACGTGCGGGAAGGGTGTTCTCTGGTTAGACAAAAGAAAAGAGGGCAAGCAGCTGACAGAAACCAGGCAATACAGGAAGAAGTTAGGAAACTTGTGGAGGCAGGAATAATGAAGGAAGTACACTACCATGACTGGCTGTCTAACCCAGTAATGGTAAAAAGCATCATAACAGTTGGAGGATGTGCGTTGATTTTAAAGATCTAAACAAAGCATGCCCAAAAAATGACTATCCGCTGCCGGAAATAGACTGGAAGGTGGAATCCTTGTGCGGATTCCCTTTCAAATGCTTTTTAGACGCATACAAAGGCTATCACCAAATATAAATGGCAAAGGAAGATGAAGAAAAAACCACATTCATCACAAACCAATGAATATTCTGTTATACAAAGATGTCTTTTGGTCTAAGGAATGCTGGGGCAACCTATCAACGACTGATGGATAAAGCGTTCCACAAACAGATTGATAGAAATCTGAAAGTATATGTGGACGACCTTGTCATCAAAAGCCGCATGGAAGACGAGATAGTCAGGGACATAGAAGAAACATTTAAAACTCTAAAGGAAATTAACATGAAATTGAACCCTAAAAAGTGTACCTTTGGGGTAGAAGAAGGAATGTTCCTAGGATACAAAGTCAACACCAAGGGGTTGACAGTATGTCCGGACAAAGTGGATGCTGCCCTAAGTCTCCCATCCCCAAAGTGCTTGAAAGACATGCAAAATTTAAACGGAAAACTCGCAAGCCTGAATAGGTTATTGGCCAAAGCAGCAGAGAAATCATTACCGTTCTTTAAAACTTTGAAAAAATGCACGAAGAAAAGTTATTTCCATTGGACCACGGAAGCTGAAAAGGCGTTTAAACAAATGAAGCAGCTAATAGTTGAGCTCCCTATGCTAACGGCGCCAGTAGAAAAAGAAGAGCTTATTGTCTACTTGGCCGCAACAAAAGAGATGGTAAGTGCGGTCCTAATAACGGAAAGGGAAGCTAAACAGATGCCCATCTACTTTGTCATCAGGGCATTAAGAGGTCCGGAACTAAACTACACGTCAATGGAAAAGCTAGTGATGGCCTTAATGCATGCTAGTAAGCGCCTAAAAAGGTACTTTCAAGCACATCTAATTATAGTAATCACGGACCAACCTATACAACAGATATTATCAAGACCAGAATTAGCAGGAAGGCTACAGAAATGGAGTATTAAATTAGGAGAATACGCAATACATTATAGACCTAGAGTATCAGTTAAAGGGCAAATATTAGCAGACTTTATAGTCGAACGACCAGAGGAGGACTCTCCGGATACTCTGATGGAAATGGAAGAAGAACTCCTGGAACCATAGATTTTGTTTACGGACGGATCCTCCTGCACAGATGGTTCCGGAGCAGGACTAATACTCACAAACCCAGAAGGGATGGAGTTCACTTATGCCCTAAGATTCAGGTTTGATGCAACAAACAACGAGGCAGAATATGAATCTTTGATCGCTGGACTAAGGGTAGCAGAACAAATGGGTGTGAAAACCCTTCAAGCAAATTTGGATTCACGTCTAGTGGCTAATCAAGTGAACAGAACGTATGTTGCGAAAGAGGCTGACATGATCTGTTACCTGGAAAAAGTAAAAACACTTACAGACAGCTTCAAGGCATTCTCAATTAAACAAGTCCATAGAAGTGAGAACAAAAAGCTGATGCTCTAAGCAAAATAGCTTCCACCAGTTTTGCGCACTTAAGTAAACAAGTATTGGTCGAAGAGTTAAAAGAAAATTCCATCAGTGAAGCAGAAATATTGGCGGTAGTGGAAGAAGAAGGAGACACCTGGATGACTCCTATTTTGAAATACCCCGCGGAGGGAACTCTACCAACGGATATGAAGAAAGTGAGGGCAATAAGACGCAAGTCTTGGTGGTTCGTCGTAGTTAATGGGTCCCTTTACAAGAAATCCTTTCTAGGCCAATGGCTAAGATGAGTAGGACCACTTCAAGCCAACTATGTTCTAAGAGAGATACATGAAGGATCTTGTAGCATGTATGCAGGCACATGATCCGACGTGGCTAAAGCCTTGCGAACCGGTTATTATTGGCCTACAATGCACAAAGACGCAAGGACGTTAATAAGAGCATGCCAAGACTGTTAAGTTCAAAAACCCGTCCCAAGGAATCCACAACAGAAGCTAACCCCAATTATGTCTCCATGGCCATTTTACAAATAGGGAATTGACATATCCAGACCTTTTCTGGAAGGGCCAGGAAAAGTTAAATTCTTAATAGTAGCCATTGATTACTTCACAAAATAGATCGAAGCAAAACCAGCCGTGACCATTACTGGTAATTAGATTAAAAAATTTGTTGGGACAATATTGTCTGCAGATTCGGACTCCCTGGAGAGATCATTTCAGATAATGGAAAACAGTTTCGAGATGATCCATTTAAGGATTTGTGCGAAAAACTATGTATCCGCCAACATTTTACTTCTGTCAAACATCCACAGACCAATGGCCTAGTAGAAAGAGCAAATCGCAGCTTAGGAGAAGGAATAAAAGCAAGATTGGACGCAAGAAGCAAGAACTGGATAGAGGAGCTCCCCTATGTTCTGTGGGCGCATCGCACAATGATAAAATCTAGCAATGGAGACACCCCGTTCTCATTAACATACGAAACAGAAGCGGTCATTCCAGCAGAGATTGGCATGCCTACGCTCAGAACAACGGAAGTAGACTTGGTGAAAAACAATGAAGCTCTGGAAATCAACCTTGATCTCTTGGAAGAAAGAAGAGAGGAAGCAACAATACGTGAAGCTAAAAGTAAAGCAAAAATGGAAAAATACTATAACTCAAAAGTTCGAAATACAAGTTTTAAACCGGGAGACCTAGTGTACCGCAACAACGATGCAAGCCGAGCAGAAGACACCGGGAAGCTATGGCCCAAATATGAAGGACCATACGAGGTAACAGAAGCACTTGAAAAGGGAGCATATAAGTTAAGAGACCGTGACGGAAAGCAACTTCTGCGAACTTGGAATATCAGCAACCTCAAGAAGTGTTATGTTCACAAAATGTAAGCAACTCACCCATGCGGACTCCGCAGCAGGGGTAATGCATTTCAGTTTATCTTATTGTAATGTATTTTAAAATTTCAATAAAAGTAAAGCCTATCTACCTTTACAAATTTCACTTTAAATTCCTTACTTTGCAAAGTTATTCTTTTTATGTGATTAAGACGCGCACGCAATAGGGCATGACCCAATCAATGTTATTCTGTGTAACAAAAAGGTGGGTAACCTCAAAATTAACTCAAGTATACATAAGAGGTATTGCAAGCCCAGTATAGGGAGAATAACCCAAAAATATTCAAACAAAGACTATCAACATAAACATATCATCATATTAAATGGTAGCAAAGTCATAGACAAGCACTAAAACATTCAAATTGTACAAGTACATTTGACCGCATTCAAAAAGGTCACACATGACCGCGGTATGTAACGGATAAAAACACTCAGGAAAATTGTTCACACAAAAGAGGCTGTAACAAAAAGGTCACATACAACCAAGCCCAGACATCGTAGCAGATTACTAAGAGATATTCAGCTCCGCGTCATCAACATTAGGGAAAGGGTCAGCATTCTCATTAGCAACAACTTGACCATCCACACCTGCACCTTCTTGGCCATCCGCAGGCACAACCTTATAATCATCTGTAGAAATGGGCGGAATAGAGCTTGCAGAAGCAAAAGTCACAGATAGGGCCGTGGTAGTATCAAGGTCAGTACCGGAAGTACCTTTCGTACCTTCCAAAGCTATAGTGGACAAGGGCTCTGCTAGAGTGATAAAAACATCACGGAGAGCTGATCTATGGTTTGTAATATTGTCCCTAATCTTTTGAACTCGGATATTGGAAACATCTAGGGCAAGTGACAAGGCGGTAACACAAATGATAGTTTGGTTTGGTGAATGATGAATGGGGACCATCAGTTGGTCAACATGAGGTTGCGACTCATTCAGAACCAGCCTTTCAGTGAGAGTTTCTTCCAGGCGAAGCATATTCATTAAATTTTCAACACTCGAGTCCTTGTTAAGCTTCAGCTCAGCAAGTAAGGAGAAGTTCACACTCTGAAGTTGTTGCAAAGCAGAAACATAATCAACTTCCGCAGAAGGAATATACGCAGCAACATCTGCTAAGACCCTACCTTCCCTGCCATGAGTAATTCCAGCAGCTAACCCATCTTGCATGCCCTTCTTAATAGCTTTACCAATAGCCGCTCCGAGGGCAGAAAGATATTCAGGCGAATTTAAACATTTGGCGATAACAAGCTCCATGTCGTGGGTAAGAAGCCACATGCGGCCGGCGATAGTAGTAAGAAGGTGAGGATAGAAACTCTCATCTAAAGGAAGGGCCATCTCAATAAAGTCAGTATATAACTTGTCAAATTTATCATTCACAACTTTCATCTGTTCATCCTAGAACCTCTCGAGCTGACCCATACAGTTCTCATACACTGTCACTTTCTCTTGAAGTATGGCAGAAGATACCTCCAACTCATGAACCTGCAATCACGAGGAAGTATACAGATAAGAAAACAAAAGGGATAGAGAAGAAAGCAAAAACCCTAAGTATAAAGACACGCACCTGATTCACAAGATTGTCATTCTGAGACTTAACTGAAGTAACCACAACATCCAAATTAGCAACTTCCTGTTCCCTAACCTTCACTGAAGCTACAAGATCAACCACTTTGACATCCATTTCATTCTTCTCCTTCTCTAGGGTGGTGTTACGTTCCTTCAAAGCCTCCACCTCACCCTGAAGAGATTTCTCAACGGCTTCAAATTTAGAAGCTTCGGCATGAAGGCGAATAGCCTCCGCAACCTCTGCTTCCTTCAGCAATAGTTGTGCCTTGAGATTCCCAATTTCTTCATCCCTGACCTTCAGCAATGCATCTTTCTCCTCAACAACAGACTTTAATCTCCTTCTCTTTCTAATATTGTACTTAGCACACATCATTACTTTAGCACTAAGAGACATTTGGCGAGCAATCCCGGCATTAAACTCAGTAAAGAGTTGATCATGTTCCATTCTGCGAACAAATATAAAAAACTTGGGGGGGCGAACTCGTCAACCATCTCGCGGCAAACGCCACCATCATCAAGACGGGACCCATTCGTTACGTTCCATTGAGGAATGTAAACTTTGTGAAGATCAGATTCAGGGTCGATAACAGTGCGGATACCACCAACAAGGAGATCACTGCCAGTAAGATCTGTAAAGCCACCCATGGCAGGATCCGTTCCATCTGCTGAAGTAGAATTGGTGGAAAATATAGAGGGTTTAACAACTTTCTCTTTCACAGCCACAGCAGGATCAGCAGTTGAAGTAATGGTAGTAGCAGCTGTGATTACCGGAACGAAAGGCCTGGAAAAAGAATCCATCTCAGCCTCCGTAATATTAGCACCAGAATGGTGAGAAGAATCTGAAGAAATAACAAACCTTTGCGGAGCACTGATAGTTCGAAGATTAAGTCCGGTCACAGAGTCAGTATGATCCACATCCTCACGCTCCGGTGTAGCGGATACAGAAGATGTAACAAAGGGCAAAGTGGGAACGGGCTCACCCCTGACTTTAGCATTTAATACGGCTCCAACAAGCAATCTATGGACCGCAGACCTGGATTTCCCAGCTACAGAAGGCCCACTTAGGATACCATGATCCTCCCTTAACTTTTTGGGAGGATGCGAAGGTCCACCAGCATCAGCAGCAAGGGTTTTCCTTTTCTTTTGGCATCTTGGCTGTACAGGAGCCACATTTTCAGCAACGTCAGCAACTTCAATGACTGGCTGAATATTAACACCTTCCCCACCACCACCACCACCTGCGGAATCTCCTTAGTCCGTTTGATTTCCGTTACTACCCTCATCAAAAAGCTTGTCAACACTTGCTTCCAGCTCGCCTTCAGCACGGTCAGGCGCAACTAGAAGTAGAGGAACAGTACGACCAACAGTAGTCTCCAGCAACCGTGGCTCACCTTCAACTCGTTGTCGCTCAGCAACTTTCACTTTGGTGGGATCCAGAGTGTGGATGAAGGCAAATATATTTATGTCTGTAAAACAAAGAAAAGGAAGCACGGTTAGAAACGAAACAGCAAGCTGTAACACAACATATATACAATAGAAGACACTCATCCTCTCCGTCCTTATCCAAAAATAAGGGATAAGTTTCCTCATCCAAAGTGTAATGGCGGCTCAGTCCAACCAAGCACAGAAATTCTTCTGGAAACTTCCAGAACGGAGAGGGATGAGCAACAAGAGTAGCATAGTCTTGAGCACTAAAATCGGCCGCTGCCAGAGCAGGATCCATAGTCACGTTTTTGGCAGAGTGCCACGAAAAACGTATAGGGCAAGCAAAGTCATCAACCCAGAAAAAGTGATTATTCCAATTCTTAAGGGAATCAAGGGGTTTAGTATAGCAAACGGGAGCATTGTCGGAATGCTTACTAAAATATATACGTCCATTCTTTTTAGAATTCACGTAAAAACAACAACCCGACAGTTGGAACGATGCCGTAAACACGACACAAGATTTCAAAATGGGAAACCTTGGCGGCACCAATCATAGAAAGTTGAGATATATTAATACGGAAGTGCCTAAGTACATCAACAAGGAAGGAAGACAAGGGTAACCTAAAGTTAGCATAAGCAAAAATTCTAGTATACAACCCAATTTTCCCAGCGGGCCTCTCATGAATGGTGTCATTCTGACTGGGCAAGACAGGGTGTACCTCCTCAGGTATGTGATACTTAGTACAAAAAGCATCAAATGCTTTTCGAGTGAGAGCACACCTAATATCTGTAATGGCACTCATACCGGAAGAAAGGAACTTAAAAAATTAACCTGAGTACTTGAAATTTTTCGAAGAATGATAAAAGAACAGAAGAAAAGGTCAAAAAGCTTGATAATTTTTAACAATTGCGAAAAAAGTGGAAAAAGAAGAAGAGACACAATGAAAATTAAGTTGCGTATTTATACTATCGGTATAGTAAATGCAAATCACCCCCGAATGTTTACACGTGGCCAAGACCTCCGAAGGCAACGGTCAGGATTGAAAGTAAAAGATAGTGATGAGAGTTGGGCAGGTGGACTAAACAGTCAAATCAGTCAGAAGATGAAAGGCCAAGAAAAGATCACGTCGCCCACATCTCAACTAACATGGGTAACGGAACGTCACAAATAAACAAATAGTCATAGAAGACGCAAGGATACGAAGTATGCCGGAACCTGAGTCTAGTAACATCTACCGCACGCTACAACATCGCACGAAATAGACATACTAAACTGGGGGACTTGATGACGTATAACACGTGTAACTGGCCTTTGGGCCTGGATTACATAAGTCATGCATGGGCCCAAGCCCAATAAAAAAATCACAAGGCATAATGGACCAAAACTAAGCCCAAACCAACTGGCTACGGCCCGGAGACAGCAAGACGGACGGAAGGCTCCCAGAGGACGCTTTCGCAAGACAGTGGAAGTCCGTCAGGCAAGCCTAAGTCCGCAAGTCATGATTATAAGTGGATCCTTACCCGATAAGGGTCCCACTTCGGTCCACTAACACAAATAAGCGAAATATTATAAAACCTAATATTTGGCTCACCTATAAAAAGGGGTACTCTGGCACCCCACAAGGTACGATCTTCTGGCCACATTTTTCACACACACATACTCTGACACTCTCTGATAAACATGTTTACTTACTCTCACGCCGGAGTCCAATCGTGGGGTCCGTCCTCACGGTAAGACTAACGGTTTACTTTCAACTGTGCAGGAAATCATCTCATTACTTGATTCGGTACAAGATCTCACTATTGGCCCAATCCAATAACCATCCAAATCCATTAATTTCGGATAATAGTTTTATGTATTCGAATATCCGAAATTAGATGATCAACCAGTTTACTCAACATCGCGTCACATGATCTATAGAAACTTGTAAATCCGACATGAGTTTCATATGTAATCAGAAATATGTGTGCCTTAGGCAGTTTGTTCTTTTTGTTTTGTGTTTGTTTTGATTTTTGCCGCTTAGTTGTGTTTTTGTGAGCTAGACATGTTTTGTTAGATAGCTAGTTATGATCATTATGGATTGTAATCTAGGACGGAACTTAATGGGGACCGGGAGGGGTTCCGGCCCCTCCAAAATTTTCAGCCACAAGTACATTTTTAATCCTTATACTTTGTAGTGTTAAGCATTATTAGTACAAATGCTAAAAGAAACTGTATATTGGCCCCCTAAAACAAATACATTATAGTTTGGCCCTTCTAATAATACTTGTCAAGTTCCGTCCCTGATTGTAATCTATAAATTGTTATGAATGAAATATAAAAACCTATGGTGAATTCATTAATCAACATGTCATTGCTCTAAATAAGAGTTAAATGCAAATTAATCGTGTATGCAGGTCAATAACATAGTTGTAACTGTGTAAGTAACTAAGTAGGAAGGTGGATGGTGCATTAGTGTAGGAAGGTCATGTCCACGATAACATCTAAAGACAGATTGATCATGTTTTAATTAACTAATACTAATAATTCTTGTCCTCGAAAAGGTTTAATCATCACATCATCATTCATCAGTATGTTTTTTTAAGATTTCGTCCACCAAAATAATGTACTCCTAGGTTTTGATATAACATATATAACTTTGACGACATAATACAAAATAGTCACTTTATATGTTTTATGTTATTGATCAGCTTCTAAAAGAAGTCATCAAACTTTCGAATAATTCCAAGATCTTTAGTATTCGGATTACATAAGAAATTCCAATGATTCATAATTTTAAAAAGACAATTCTTCCATCGACTTAAAGAATCGACCTGACGGTCCGCCATCGGGGATCAAAGCTAGTCTCACAGCTTCTTTAGCACCTTCTTCTGCTGTCAAAGGTCCTTTCAAAAAGGTCATGTCTGTCGCAACAAGACCAGGAGTAATCGCGTTTGCACAAATAGACGGATACTTCCTTGCCAAGATCCTTGTGTAGGCATTGAGAGCCGCTTTAGAAATGATATAGCCAGAAAGATTACTAGACCACCCTTTCTTTTCCAACAACTCCAAATGTTTAGCATCTTTTAGATACTCATTCACAACTTCATCCACGAGCTCCTCCGTGAGCCCATCAAAGTCACTAAGGATCCTCTTTATACTTTCGTCTTCAACGTTCTGTAACAAAGAAAACATAAGCATACACAACCTACCCTTATGCTCATGGTTATATAATGTTCATACCTTTAGCTTCCCCAACTTGGACGAGACGTTGACTATTCTCGGAGAACTAGATTTAAGAACAAGTGGTAGCAAAGCTTGAGTGACATGTTTAGCTCCATAATAATTGGTTTCCAAGCACTTCTGAGCTCCTTCAAATGTTTGTGTCACTACTTTTTTGGACCTCTTAGCCTTTTCATCAATTGCCTATATCATAGTGAAAAACTTATTACATAAAACATCTCTATTATTCGAGAATGGAAAATCATTCATTTCCAAACAGTTGATCTGAAGTTTGTGTTGCGGTTTACAAGTCAAATGATTGTGTTTCAAGACTAGAACAAATGTACACTTACAGATGTCGATAACTAATTTCCTACCTTAGAAGTTAATTAGAAGAACAAGGCGTACCTCACTTGGAAAAGAAAGGTCTAAACTCCAAAACGACTCTTCATCAACGATAGTACTCGATATCCCAGCATTGTTCACCTG
>BQNB010125323.1:0-19787 GCA_026074375.1 Tanacetum coccineum | reverse complement strand
CTCAAAGGGGTGAGTCATCTAGATCGATCACTTATTTATCTCCTGAGATAGCAGCTCTTACTCAGCAAATTGCCAAAATGAACAAAATTTTTCTAAGAATGAGCCAATCCAATTAGCAAGTTAATGTTGTTAATCCGAGTTGCGAAACTTGTGGTGGTCCACATCATTATTCTGAGTGTCAAGCCGCCAGTGGCTTCACTCATGGGGACGTATATGCTGCTACGGGAAACTATAATGCGGGAGGTAACTCTTACCAACCTCAAGGAAACCGTAATCTCTTAAGCTATCGTTCCAACAATTATCTTGGATCACCCGATTTCAATCAGGCTAATAATCATAATCATCAAAATAATCAAAATTTTCAGAACAAAAATAACCAGATGCAGTATCAAAATCGATCTAATCAAGGTTATCAGAATCAAGAGTTTAATCAAAACAACTGAGGTCAAAATTTTAACCAAGGGAATAATTATAATCAAAATCATGGCTTTAATCAAAACCAAGGTCAAAATTTCAATCAAAATCAAGCTCAGACGAATTTTCACCAAAATTAAAATTTTCCATCTATAGATGAGATATTGAGACAACATATGATTGCGATTGATGCTAAGTTTCAATTATTAGCAAATCAAATGACAAATATTAAAAAGGCTTTTAATGAAAGACCTCAGGGTGCGCTTCATAGCAACACCATTCCTAACCCTAGGGAGGAAATTAAAGTAATTACCACACGGAGTGGTATTACTTTGGCTGGACCCTTAGTTCCATCACCTAATCCTCCTTCTTCTTCTAAGGAGGTGGAACGATACCCGGAGCCAACCATGGACCATGCACACATTTCAAGTTCAGAAAGTACTGCACGAGTCTCGTCTCTAGTAATCCAGCCAGCTCCCGCTTCTAAATCGAATGAGATCCCTGAGTGAAATCCTCATCAGCCTCCTATTCCTTATCCTTCGAGGTTAAACAAGGATAAGCTTCAAGACAAATTTGATATCCAAATTCATAAGTACTTGCAGATGTTTAAGAAACTGCACTTTAATATCAGTTTTGCTGAAGCGTTAGCTTTGCCAAAATATGTTAAGATGTTAAAAGATCTCCTTACTAATAAGGAGAAACTTCTAGAATTAGCTAATACCCCTCTTAATGAGAATTTCTCAGCGTTCCTCCTTAAAAAGTTACACGAGAAACTTGGAGACCCTGGGTAATTTCTCATTCCTTGTGATTTTAGTGAGCTTGAGGGATGCCTGGTTAGCCGATCTAGGTGCCAGCATCAACTTAATGCCTCTATCTATGTGGAAAAAGTTAATGCTACCTGAACTTATAACCACTCATATGACCTTAGAGTTAGCTAACCGATCGGTTGCTTACCCGGCTAGTATAGCTGAGGATGTCTTCGTGCAAGTGGGTAAGTTTACGTTTCCTGCTGACTTACTTGTCGTTAACTATGACGTCGATCCTTGTGTTCCCCTTATCTTAGGGAGACCATTCTTGAGGACAGCCCATGCTTTAGTCTTTGTACACGAAGAAGAGTTGATTCTTAGAGTCAGGGATGAAAAATTAACCTTCAATGTTGATAGCACTTTGAAATATCCTCATAAGCATGGAAATGAGTCAATCAATATGATTGATATCATTGACACTACATGTGAAGACCATTTTCCTGAAGTGTTAACAGTTCAAAAATTAATTTACCCTCTGAGTGGCAGTCCCACTCATTCTTCTGATCCTATTGTCGCGTCTCTCTCCCCATCTCTTACCCCCTCGAGAATAGTAATTTTCTCTTAGAATAGACCAACGCTTTTCTTTCTCTTGATTCGATACCCTCGAATTGATAATGAAATATTTTATGCAGAGGGAGATATTCTTTTGCTTGAAAAATTATTAAATATTGATTCCACAAAAGATCTCCCTCCTCAAGAGCTTAATAATGATCCTAAGGGTGATATCCTTTTTCTTGAAAACTTATTAAAGGATGAACCTTCAGAAACAGAGAGGTCAGAGATCTACCCTCTTATAGGGGAACCGTCTGATACCTTTTTAATAGGGGATGAGGAAATCAAATTCATTACTCTTAAGGATATTGATGACCCCGTTCCAATCCCAAGGGTATCCGAGACACCCTTGGATTCTCTTTCCTCTATTTTGATACTTTTGATATGACATTCACTAATCCTTTGTTTGGAGTTTGACTCTGAATACACTTTGAATTATGATAATCCAATCTTCGATATTAAAAATGAGGATAGTGATGAGTCCAAAATAGAGACCATAATGGATGAGGTGCAAATTAATAGTTCACAAAGTACCACACAAATCTCACCTCCATTCGAAGAGTTACGTTTTGATATGACCATGCATGACCATATCCTATCTCGATTTCGTCATGGCCTCGTTGATTCTTCTCGTTTATCATTCTATCTTGGCCTTCTTTTTCCTAAGGGAGTCTCCGAATCTCACTCGTCAGATTTATTCGAGCTAGCTGATGAAAATGAAGTGTTTGATCCAGGATCAATCACTATTAATGGCTAATTCAAAAGTTTGAATGAAATTGCACCAAAGATTGTACCATCCCGCCCTTTAGATCATAATGAAAGGCCGAGTCAAGCTAGTGACTCATTAATAAACAAGCGCTTCTCGGGAGGCAACCCGTGTTATCTATCTATCTATTTTTATTTTCTATTTTAAATAAGTGTGATCTAGTATGGGAATAAGTGTGGGGGAGTGTTTCTCTCCATGTTGTGGTTCATTGGTATCCGTTTTTGCTTGCAGGATTCCCTATGATCGTGAAGACCACCGTGCTTGTTTTCAATCCTCTAAACACTCGGTCTCCTATCTATTGCATGATTATATCTAAGGAAATCTTCTGTCCTGATCATATATATATATATATATATATATATATATATATATATATATATATATATACTAGCTTCAAGGCCCGCCCGATGGGCGGCTAGCTTTGACAATTGTTTATAATCTAAAAGAATTAGTGAAACAACTAATAGAATTAAGATATAATATTAAAAACCAAAAGTTCAGGTAAAATGTCATTTACAAAACATCCGCAAAGAAACCAAATAACCTTGATTGTTTAAACAAAAAGTAGTTAAGAAATCTGAACAAAGGATATAATATTCAAACTAAAAAATCAGGTCATGTTTTAATATCTGTAAGAAAAAGTACACATACTTTATTGAGGGAAAAGGGAATAAAGAGACAAACTTATAATCTATGCAAAACTTCTTTATACACATTGATCTGTATAATCATCTATAAAAATGATATTTAAAAAAAACAACTACATATAAAAGATAAATGTGAAAAACGAAATTGTACTTACTTTCTCCAAGAAAAACACTATCCTAAACGAATACATCATCCCATTGAACTTAAACAAACGCTCAAAGCATTACAAATAGCTATCTACCTCAATAGCAACATATTCATTTGATCCATTCATGAGTTGGGCAAGTGGGTGTCGACTGGCTCCTCGAGAAAGATTCCATCACTCCATACGTCTATCTTGGAAGTTAGATTTCTTGTTTGGACATATACCTACATATCAGAATAACCGTGAAAAAAAAAGAATTATTCAAGTTTGTATACCTAATTATATTCCAGCTCTTTTAAAATTCAATTCATTCAGTAGCAATATAAATCTTATACTCAAAATGTGATTTCAAAATTGCGTTCCTTTTTTCATTAATCAAATAAGTTATACCACCTCTTATTGAAAAACACAAAGGTGTTAACTTGGTATAGTAGCAACAATTTCTTTATGATTTTATAATACGAAAGGAATTAATGAAAACCATAAAAAAACATACTTCATAGATTGAACATACCGTTGTTGTGATATACGTTCATCCATTGAGGGCCTTCACTATAAAATCCGAAGTTTGGAAGCTAACTGGCATTCATTTGACTTTCTAGCATGGTATTAGAGGACTGGAATCCTCTAAAGATGGCTTGCAAAGTATGCAACATCAATGTAAATAAAGTCATCAACTACATTATTACAAACATAAAGTCTTCTACTACATCTTAGTAGTAAACTCCTTATATCATTTGAGCAAAACATAATGGAAACATAAAGAATTACATATTTAATAGAAGGCTATTTTTATCATAGAAGGTAACATAGTTAATCAGGTATCTAATTAGCATGACAATTTTATTTTTGACCATAATTAAAAACCCATACAATTCTAGAAATTCCTAGTTAAGGTAGTTTTTCACCTTGGCAACATGTAACAGTTTCCTCAACATATAAAGAAAAAAATACTGCTACATCAGCTATCATGTTATCATTTTGATACAGTAGCCTATGTAGGTTACCACAAATAGGTATCTTTTATGCTTTAAGGATCACCATGAGTGGTGACAACATGGTTACCTAAAACACAAATCTTATCAAGCTAAGTTACCCTAATAAAAATGTTTAGAACTTAATCACAATGAGTGATAACAACATGCTTATTTTATTTTGTGAACTTAATTGTTTTGAAGATAAACCAATAAAGCAACTGACCTCTATAAGAACGAATTTTGTAGTCAAATCATTAAGCAATGATGAGGCCAATTAACGGGATTTAAGTCAAAGAATAAAGGAAAACATAAAACAATGTTATATTATATAAGACCAATGTACACTAAAATATGTAAAATAAAAATATTTAGTTAGAGATTGTTATAAACAGAAGCCAAAGCTTCTACTTTCTTTTAATTTCTTGTACCATCTACCATCAACAACCCATTTCGTATATTAAAAAAACCATCAATAAGCACCCTATATTAGAACTTTGCCGAAACTCCAACCCCACCACCCTATATTAGAACTCTGCATCGGGACATGAAGTATCATTTATATGTAAAACTAAATTATGGCTTCATATTTCTTAATCAGTTAGCCACAAAATATCATATTTAAGTAATTACTAATTTTTGGTGATATACTAAATTATGTCCCCTTCCCTCATAAATACTCTGTTAAATTGTACCTAATCCCACTATTTGCTTTAACTTTTAGTGAATTGTACGTTCCTTAAGGAACCAAACAATGGAAAAAATTGTATCATGTATTCAGAAGTTATAGGGATGCACAAAATTCTATCATTTTTTATCTAACCAATCGAACGATTGATGTATATTCTTGTTTATATTTTGGTTTGTTTGTTGTAATGAATTGTTATACCTGATTTTCCTATGTGACTTGTTGCCGCCATGTCATTGTCCTTCTTTAAGGTTGATTGCTTTCTTACAAACAGCTTTCACCTGTGTTCATCAACTTCTAATCTTCAGCTATAAGATTCTCAGCCAGATAAGACTGGATAAGCCAAAGCCTAACTTTCTGCTTCACTTGATTTTGGACCCAACAACTTGTTTCGTTTCCGTCGATATCACCTTTTCATAGAATATTTACATGTACTTATATATGACACTATTATTTGCAGCACTATTCACCATTTACTTATTTATGAAGTTTAAATAAATTGGGTGAATAATAACTTGAAGGGTCAATGTACCCATTTTGACCTGGTTACAATAATTTACCCTATTAGAACTATTTCTTCCGACCCACCGGTATTTGTGTGCACAAATAAAACAAAAAGAGGACGAGAGACCTTTCTTTGGCTTAACAAAACTGTCAGGGTAAGAGAAGGTTCAGAAGCATTCCTCTGCTAAATAACAAACCTGACAGCAATAAGCACAGCTTCTTCAGGTTCCAAAATCTTCAATTGATCTTCAAATAAGGCATTCAGTGCATACCTACTTTCCTATACTAAATTCATTCTCACAAGCAACGCGAATCTTTTTATCCTGAACCCATAATCAGGAAGATAGTTATCAAATGTTGGGTTTTTTTTTTTTCTAACTGTTCTATATTATCAACTTTATTTTCAAATATTGATACACTATATCTATAGGTAAATAAAGAGAAACTTAAATGGAGACATTTTAACCCCATTAAACAATAGAGTGTCATTCCCATCCCTATATTAGAATTTTATATTTAATTAGAGCAATTCATAAAAAAAACGCATTCAGAACAATCATAATGTATTAAACATTAAATCGAGTCTTATAAATTAATATAATAATTCAAGAACATATAAAAATAGAAAAACGAACCTGTTTGATTAAACATTTTGTATCTTTTAACTTTTGGTTGATGTAGAACGACACAATGATTGATTTAATCAACATTTGGAAAATTGTTATGTAGTGATAATTGAATTTGTTTTTGTGATGATTGAATACTATTTTGTGTTAATCAACATCTTTGTGTTAATTGATTATTTTAGGGTTAATGATTAGGGTAGCTTGTTTGATGAGATATTTGATTTGGGTAATCAACATCTTTCGTGATAATTGAATATATTACAGGATTAAAGGATTTGGGGGAGGTTTTGGGGGTTAGGGATTTCGTTAGTATTGATTGAGGGAGGATATGTTTGACAGGGTATGTTGAAAAATTGGTTGATTATGGATCGTTGGATGATAGGAAATGCTAGGTGTCATTTTCTAGGATTTTTGAAAGGAGATCAAGCTTAAGGCAAGCTTGCTTGTATTATATCGGGGTTAAGTTATTTTTTTTATATATATTCTATACTATTATATATATATATATATATATATGATATTGTTTCCTTTTTCACACTTGGAATTTTTAGCATTTGCCTTTTTCGTTCCTAAGTGTGGGGGTAGCACCCGATATTTTTGAACATTAGAGGCAATGCCAGTTCTAAAGTGTGGTGGGATTTCTATCGATATGATCTTACATGTGCTTCGTCGGTACCCACGCAACTCCATTTTTGACCCTTATATTGTTTTTATTTGTAAAAGAAGCTGTATATTATATATTCTATATATATAGTATATAATTATTATAGATACATATATATAACAAGAGAGATTTTGACTTGACCGAGTATTGCACTCTAGCTTTCCCCTTAACTTTTGAGACTAAGCGTTTGTAAGACTTCAAATTTTTGCAAAGAACGAAAAATGATAGAGTTGAATATAAGTTAGATGCTAAGCGTAGAGTAGTTGGATCTCTGTAGAGCTCATATAGGTTAATTGTGGCTTTTTTCTCCCATCAGCTAAATAAACACATTAAAATAATTTTCAGTAAATAACGTTGCATGGTTTTTATGATTCTTAGTTTTTAATCCCTTCTTAGAGATTCCTTCTGATGAAAGTAAGGTACACATCGAGGTTTTGTCAGTGTTGTGGGGATTTAGGCTACCGATTCCTGACGGCTCGCTCCTGTTGTCTATGTAGTTAAAAGACCACAGGACTTGAAATTTGACTATAATAAAATATAATAAATCGAAGCCGAAATAAGACTACTATTTCCTGATGGTTCTCTCCCGTTGACTCAGTTGTTTAAAGGGTGGAAGTAATAATAATAATAATCCAAGACTGATAAAAGTAGACTGTTTCTTGACGGTTCGCTCTCGTTGACTCATAATTTAAAAAGGTCGAGGAAATTACCGAGGTCGAAATAAAACTACTGTTTCCTGTCGGTTCGCTTCTGATGTCTTAGTTGTTTAAAGGTCTAAGGGCTAATATTATTGCTATAATAATAATAATAAAGCCAAATTTCGACTCCGATGATATCTAAATAAAGCCTCCGTCTCTGGACTCGTAGTTGAGTTGTTTCAGATGAAATAAAAAGGATATCCTCTAAATCATGTGAAATTAGAACCTTAATGTGGACCTTATTCTTAGCAAATCGTTTCTTTAGGAAAGGATTTCAAACTAATTATAGTATAAACCGGTCTAATAAGACCATTATCTATTAAAATAAGTGATCTCATTTCATATTATATTTTCCGAATAAAAATCCTTAGAGGAATTAGGAATAAGAGAGCGAAAAGTAGCTGCGCTTACACAATTAGTATTTATGAGTAGTGTTAGCATCTAATGTTATATTTAGCTGTGATTTCATTTTAAGCTTGGTTTGAGGATTGTGAAAATCGAGGATGACAAAATCCCATTCTTAAAGCCTTTTATATAATCTAAATAAATTTTAACTTAGTCTTTTATCTATTAATGAATAATTGGTTAAAACGGAGCGTTTTCAAAACAAATAACTTTTCTTATACCCCCTTGATGAATATCTTTCTATTCTTGTTTGATGTGAGGGATTATTAGTTAAGGGGGGTTAAAATATTTTCTTTCACAACGTGTGTAATAAACAGTGCGTGTGAGACCAGCAATGACTTAGTGTGGGGAAATTTGATGTGTGCTTAAACACACATTGTTTTTACCCTGGAAAACACTTTAAACGGACTAATAACCATAAAATATGTGAAATTATATTGAAAATATGTTTGGTATGTGTTATTATGTCTTGCAGGTACAAAGGATTGAAAATAAAGCAAAAACGATAATTTTCGGGTGAGTTTCGATGACGTTTTCACGTTTATCAAGATTCAAACAAACTCAGAAAATTCCTCGAGCACTCCATTAGAAAGAGCATGAAATTACGAGTCCATCGGTACCTTCCTTAGTTATTGAGCCAGTCCAAATAATCATAAATGGACCAGTCAAATTCTATTTTGACCTCTCTTTAATAAAAAGTGGACTGGGCCAATATTAAGGTTAAAAGGAATTAGTGTGCATATGTTTATGAAGTGCATCTCCAGCTCAGTTGGACAAGGGCACCCCCTTATGCACTTCACCCAATCGTCCTGAGTTCGAATCCTGGCTTGGCCAGGGTTTGGATATATATTGCACACGCCACATGGTTGCCACGTGGATGACATGTGGCTGCCACATGGATGACATGTGGATGCCACATGGATGACACGTGGATGCCACGTAGATGACACGTGGCATGTGGGTCCCACTTCTGCCTCTTCGGTGGCGATTGGCCAATGAGGAGTTGCCACGTGGCGGCGGCGCTGTCATCTAATCATTGTGTGCAGGTACTAGGTTGCAGGTGGCGGCTGGCCAATCAGAGGACGACACGTGGCAGTGCAGGTGGCGGCTAATGATTAGGTACGAGGTAGCTGGCTGTCACACCCCCAAACGGGGCCTGGACGGAATACGTGTCTGGGGGCATGATGTCATTGCATACATCGCACAAGATCAAGTAAACGACCACTATATGGACGTTCGATAAAACATAACTCGTTGCTTTGGATAAATCAAAAAAATTCTTACAATATTTTTACATAATGAAATAGTTTTAGCGGAAGTTTAAGATAAATGCAACGGAATCATAACATGTTTTTAAGACAACGAGTATTTAAGTTTGAAGATAAACATTCTTGAAAGACACCCAGTAGTGCATGCAACATCAAATAGCACTTCAAGAATAATCCAGCTAAGCACCTAGTCAACATAAAGTTGGTGAATTCATAGGTTTGAATTTAGTATTAAGAGTGGACCACAAGTTCACAATACGTATGTGACAGTTATAACATATACAACTTCACATAACAAGTATTTACTTTTGCGCTAAGCTCATGACACCGACGCTCAATTCGTTGTAGCATATTATATGCAAAACAAGATAATAACTGCCCTAGAGGTATCTGACCAAGATCACCTAGTGAAATCCGGCATGGTATATATCTGTTTGTTCGTGTATCCCGAATCTAGTAAGCGATACTTACCCGAATAGGGATAATTAGTCCCAATAAATCTATTTACAACATTTTCGCTCACTTAACCCATCCATCGGATGAGAAATTTAATGGTTCGTGATAGTTCGGGCATTAGTGGTCTATTCGCAACTTAGGCAACACGTAATCAGTAATCAGGAAAAGGTAACGTAAAGTAACTGTATCTATAATTTAAAAACAAGCCATGTTTCTCACCCCAAAGTAGTAAAGTAAAAGTAGTAAAACGTGGGGCTATGAACCCACCTTAAGCAAATGGTGAGATAATAGTCAATCGAAGAGATATAATGCCAAGAGGTCCTACTCACGACCTAAATCAATGACGCGTCTTAGGAAGACGGAAAGTATACGAAACTTGTACGGAACGTTTATAAGAGAAATAGACATCCATGTGTGTTTGTGCTTTGGCTTAATTAATAAAACATGACTAAATAAAATTATAGAATTTTTCGTTAAGTTACGGCATTTAACCAAAAATTGCCATTTTTATTAAGTTTCTATTTTAGGAAAGTTTTTAGTTTCGGGACGTTAATACCGTCCCCTATATTTGCTAAATCCATATTTCCATAAATGCACTAGTGAAACCTAAACAATTAACTTCCATGTCTACCTTGCTAATATTTACTAAACTTACTATTTTTAGAAACCTTAACGTTTTCCCTAAAATATGTTAACGACGTTTCTAATGATCCTATTTAATACATATGTGTTACTATATGTTTCGCTAATGTTTTAAAAGCTCAAATCATCTCAAAAGTGTCCGAAAACCCATTTTACTATTCACATCAGCACCTACTTTATTTATTTTGCCGAAAAAATTGTTTCAAGTTTCATTTGGCTATAACTTGGCCGTTTTAAGTCCGGTTTTAGTGTGCAATATATGAAAATCTATCTACTCAAAACAAGCTCTCTAAAAATTACCTTCTCGCCTAATGAAAATGTTCTTAAGTGTCCGAAACCCTAAAAATAAAAATGGATTAGCAACATCATTTTTCGTAAATGCTTCAAAAAATCCTACCAAACTTCACAATAGTGTCTAATCTATCATAATCTCCATTCACAACTAATCCACAACAAAACCACACTTATATATAGTATAATCTCATCCCCATCAATATGTCAACACACTAATCACTTCACTTTAACCATAAACACAATATCTACGTAAGAGTTTCATAAAAGTTTCCTTGTTCAACATACCTATTTTATTTCTTTTTAAAAAATCAACACAAACACCGTAGGATTTAATAGATCTATGCAAGAACATAAGTAAATATAGAATGAAAGTAGAAATGAAAGTATAAGTTTCAAAGTAAGCTTACAAAATGAAGAACAAGCTCAAGAAATATAAGAAATAAAGATGGAAGACTTAGATCTTGAAAAACCCCAAATAATAACCAAACTCTAATTTGTAGATCTTGAAATAACCCTTGAATCAATGAACCAATACTTGCAAACACCCTAGATAACCTTAGTAATGAACCTAGTATGCTTGGATCTTGCAAGAAATCAAAGAAAATGGAACCCTAATAAGGGGTGTTTGTTGCCGAGAGCTTCAAGGAGAAAAGAGGTAGAGAAAGAAATTTTTGGAGACTTAGAAATGATATCAAACCCTAAGTTATGAGAAGCGAGGTATTTATAAGACCATAGGTTAGGGTTTTAAGCATTTATCTTGGAGTATCAAGTGACCAACACAAACCAAAGGGGTGTGTGTGTGGGTTCGGCCGAAACTACACCACAAGGACCAAGGGGTTCAAATTTTGGGACTAAGGTTCATTCTAGGGGCATGCGTTGGTTAAATGTGCAAGTCAAACTCTTACTTAAGTGTAAGAGTCACATGGAAGTGTTAACTAGTGAAGATTGCATAAGAGTGACTCCCTCATATGTCACTTTCTTGCATATGTAAGATCACATGCATGAGAATTTCAAAAGATGCTCTATGAATTAATTTTGAGCTCAAGGTGTTTTGGTTTGGATTTAGGCGTCTGAATTATGACAAGAGGGGGGAGGATGAATGAAAATTTTATGCTATGATACTTAAGAAATGATATCTCGGGTTTACATGCAAAGGTGGTAGGTTTTCGGGTCTCCGTTTGGCGTAAAATGATAAAACCGTAAAGCGTACGCGAAAAATGTAAAAATTGCAAACGAAAGTGAACGTGACCTACGTAACAATTTAATATGATAAAGTAATGCATATAACATGTATACTAATCGAATTCCGAAGTCGAAACGTGTCCGATGACGTTTTTCAGATTTACGCGGGTTAACTTCTGGGTTTTACGTCAAATTCAAACGAAATGTATAAAATTCAAAATAATGATCGGAATGGTTTAAAATATTGACCTTAAATTTATGGGGTGTGACATCCTTCCCCCGTTTAGAGAGATTTGTTCTCAAATCTTAAGACGTAACTTTAGACGTAGATGCGCGGTTAGCAAAATAGTGTGGACACTTCTTTTGCATTTGTTCTTCGCGCTCCCAAGTAAACTTGGGACCTCATCTCGAATTCTAATGGAATTTCATAATTGGAATGTGGCTTTTCTTTATCTGTTTAACTTCTTGTTCCATAATTTTAACCGGTTCCTCGATGAAATTAAGCTTGTCATAAATCTGAATTTCGTCCAACGGAATAGCTAGCGGTTCATCGGAAAGACACTTCTTCAGATTGGAAACGTGAAAACAACTATGAACATGGCTTAGCTGCTCTGGGAGTTCAAGTCGGTATGCAAGCGTTCCCACTTTAGCAAGGATTTTGAAAGGTCCAATATAGCGAGGGTTCAGCTTCCCTTGTTTGCTGAAACGTATCACCCCTTTCCATGGCGATACTTTCAACATAACCTTATCTCCAACTTGGAATTCCAATGACTTATGTCTCCTATCGGCGTAGCTCTTTTTTCTATCACGTGCCACTTGAATACGTTTCTTGATTTGGATGATCTTTTCCGTAGTTTCATGAATAATCTCTAGGACAGTGAGCTGAGCATCCCCAACCTCAGCCCAACAGATAGGCGATTGACATTTTCGGCCATACAGTGCTTCATACAGTGCAACTTTGATACTCGTGTGATAACTGTTGTTGTAAGAAAACTCCACCAAAGGTAGGTGGCTATCCCAACCTTTCCCAAAATCAATCACACAAGCACACAGCATGTCCTCCAAGGTTTGGATGGTTCTTTCACTTTGACCATCAGTTTGTAGATGATAAGCCTTACTCATATCCAATTGAGTACCTAGAGCTTTATTCAGCGATTGCCGGAATCGAGATGTAAATTTACTGTCTCGATTATAAATAATCGAAACTGGCATACCATGCTTTGAGATGACTTCCCTCAAGTATTGTCTTGTCAACTTCTACATTGAGTCGGTTTCCTTCATTGGTAAGAAATGAGCGGATTTTGTGAGTCGGTCAACAATTACCTAAATTGTATCTTGACCAGTTAACGTCTTTGGAAACTTAGTAAAAAAATCCATAGTAATGTTCTCCCACTTCTATACTGGGATTACAGGTTGAACTAATAGTCCAGAAGGTTTTTGGTATTCAGCCTTGACCTTGGGTTTAGGGTTTAGGGTTTAGGGTTGGCACACGTCAAACACTTACTGGCGTAGGTGGCAATCTCAGCCTTTATATTCAGCCACCAATACAGCTTCTTTAAATCTTGATACATCTTGTCTAATCCATGATGAATCGGATACTTTGACTTATGCGACTCGTGCATTATTAACTCCCTTAAATTACCACGACAAGGTATCCAACTTCTTCTATTCAAACACAACGTTCCGTCCGTACAGGGCTCCAGCTTCTTAATCATACCACACAGATCTTCGAATTCATAATTCTCTTCCTTCCTCGCCTCAACCTGAGCGTTTAAAATTTTCACAGGAAGGTTCAGACCGATCGTCATAACCAAAGCTCAAACTCGCAGTGGCTTAATCCGTTCCTTTTGGCTTAAAGCATCCGCCACCACGTTTGCCTTTCCTGGATGATAACAAAATTTCACAATCGTAGTCACTCAACAATTCCAACCATCTGCGTTGTCTCATGTTCAACTCTTTCTGATCTAGAATATGTTGCAAGCTCTTATGATCAGTGAACACAATGCACTTTGTGCCGTACAAATAATGTCTCCACATTTTGAGAGCAAACACCACCGCTCTAAGTTCTAAGTCATGTGTAGTGTAATTTTCTTGTGAATCTTGAGTTGGCGTGATGCGTAGGCTATGACTTTCTCCTTTTGCATCTGAATTGCACCCAACCCTTTGTGAGAAGCATCACAGTAAACCACGAATTTTTCACTACCTTCGGGTAAAGCCAAGATCGGTGCACTACACAATTTCTGCTTCAACAGTTGGAATGCAACTTCTGCCTTTTCAGTCCAATCAAACTTCACGCTCTTCTGAGTCAACTTCGTCATAGGTTTGGCAATCTTCGAGAAACCTTCGATAAATCATCGGTAATAGCCGGCAAGACCTAAAAATTGACGAATTTCTGTCGGAGTCTTGGGCGATGCTTAATCCTTGATGGACTCAATCTTAGCTGGGTCCACGTGAATGCATTCACTATCAATCGCGTGACCAAGAAATTGTACCCTTGACGGCCAAAAATTGCATTTAAAAAACTTGGCGTATAATTCTTCTTTCTTAAGCAACTCCAAAATTAACTTAAGATGCTCTGTATGCTCTTCCTCGCTCTTGGAGTAGATCAAGATTTCATCAATAAAAACGATCACAAATTTATTTAAGTATGGTTTGCAAAGCTAATTCATCAAGTCCATAAATACTGTCGGTGTGTTTGTCAATCCAAAAGGAATTACTTGTAACTCGTAGTGGCCATAGCGAGTCCTAAACGCCGTCTTTGGAATGTCCTCGTCACGAACTCTGAGTTGGTGATAACCAGACCTCAAATCGATCTTCGAGTAAACACTTGATCCTTGCAACTGATCAAATAAGTCGTCGATTCTTGAAAGTTGATATCGATTCTTCACCGTTAGCTTGTTTAGTCCGCGGTAGTCGATACACGTCCAAAAAGATCCATCTTTCTTTTTGACGAACAAGACTGGGGCTCCCCAGGGTGAGGAACTCGGTCTTATAAATCCTTTGTCAGAAAGTTCTTGTAGTTGAGTAGACAGTTCTTGCAGTTCTGACAGTGCTAATCTATACGGGGCTCGTGCCACAGGTGCAGCACCAGGGACCAAGTCAATTTGGAATTCAACTTGTCGTGTTGGTGGTAATCCAGGCAAGTCTTCTGGAAAGACTTCCAGAAAGTCCCGTACAGTCGTCACATCCTCAAGTCGCTTTTCCTCTGACTTGTTCTCGGTTACCTTCTTCGTAACTTGTGCTAGAAAAATTAGGCAACCTTTCTTAATATATTTTTGGGTTTCGGTGCACCATATAATGCTCAACTTTGATTTCTTTCCTTTTCCACTCCTATCACCTTGAACGATCAGAACATCCTCTCTATAGGGAATCCGCATAATCTTCTCATCATAAACAATCACCGCATGATGGTTTGCTAACCAATCCATGCCGATGATGACATCAAAACTACCAAGTTCTACTGACATTAGGTTAATATTGAATGGGTGACCTAATAATCCTAACGTACAGCCTCTAAGTACGGTATTAGTTTCAGAGATTCTCTCGTCGGCTAATTCGACATCATAGCTAACGTCTAAAGCATTAGGGATTATATCAAGTAAGGTACTAAAAGTAGTCGACACGAAACTTCGATCGGCACCCGAATCAAATAATACAGAAGCATAATGGTTGTTAAGAAGAAACGTACCCGTGATGACGTTTGAATTGGGGTTAGCGTCTCCTCCACCTAGTACATATTCTTTTCCTCTTGTTTCACCAATCCCACTCTTGTTTCCAATTTTGTTTCCACGGTTTTGATCTTTCAGCTTTGGGCAACCACTCCTGTATTGTCCTGGCCTTTCACACTCGAAACAAGTTAAATTGTGGCCTTGCAATCCCTCATCAAGAGCCCAACCTTGTTGCACTTCCCACATCTCACAGTGTATGGCCCTTCGTAATGAAACTTACACTTGTTGCAGAGAGGCAACAATGCATTATACACTCTTCTTTCAATATTGCCAGCCGTATAGGCTCTTGTTACATTATGACCTCCAACATTCTGTCTTTTGAATGGTGGTTGATGTCCACGGTTGTCTCTCTGGTTGACCTCTAACCTTCTCTTATTTTCAGCATTTTTCATAGCATAACCCTTCAACTTTTGATCCATCAGGTTGTTAGCAATACGAACAGCATCTTGTAGTCTTGTAGGTTCTGCAGCAATCACATTCCCCTGGATATTATCCAGGAGACCACCAATAAACTTCTCAACTCGATCCTACTCTTCGGGAACCATCTTGGTGCACAACATGGTAAGCTCTTAGAATCTCTGAGTATAAGCAGCCAAATCGTTATTCTTTACGGTTAAATTCCACAGCTCAGATTCCATCTTCTGAATTTCATTTCTTAGGCAGTACACTTCAACCATTAGCTTCATGAGATCTCTCCATGACATGGCAAATGCAGCATCAGTTCCAATGGTTCTCTTATGTGAGTTCCACCAAGTTAGTGCACAGTTTAACAGGGTGCAAGTAGCATACTTAACTTGGTATTTCTTTGGGCAGTTGCTGATATGGAATATTGTTTCCATCTTCTCAAACCACCTTATCAACCTGACAACTCCATGAGTTCCTTTGAAGTTAAGTGGTTGACATTTCATGAAGTCCTTGTATGTACGCTCTCGAACAACAGGCCTAGCACCTCCATCATTCCCATTGTGATTTCCATTTCCATTCCCTCCTTCATTTCCATTGCCATTACCATTACCATTGCTACCCTCATCATTACCGTTCCTAAGTTTAGGGTTTCTGTTAGCCTCGTGAGCTTCTAGAGCTGCTGCCACGCGTCGGTTAACCATTTCCTCAATTGCAGCAGTAGTCATTCCAGAACGGGTGTTAGTCATTGTTCTACAACACAAGACATAGCACATGGTGAGATTTGATACTAGATATAGCTACTATAAATGGTAAATAAGATTTACAAGGTAAAATATACTAAAACACATTTTGCCAGAATAATTAAATAACAATCAAGGACGAATATGTGAGAGAATCAAAATAAGCTTTTCATATCATATATAAAAGCATTATTCGGTTACAATCAACCCATAATGGGCACTTGGTTTACAATAATTTCACTACTAACATCTAGACCTATCCATCAGTCTAATGTCTTACATAACCATGGTACTACCAAACTAAGGGTGAAATCCTAAATGCCTCTTAACAAACGACTCTATCCTCCTAAGTCTCCTCCAAGCATCATCACGATCCCTATGAATCTAACGAAACTCATCCTGAGAAAGTGCCATGTGATGACAAAGACAGTCGACCCAATCTCTCTCGATACATAACAAGGCTCGAACCTTTAGGTTCTCTCATCTTAACCTCCTAATCCTATCATTTAAACTAGCTCTCTCTCTGCTAGCCACCAACTGACCATCCTCCAACTGTCTCTAAGCAGTCTCAAACTCAGTAATCCTATCAAGAGGAACCTATGACATGTAGTAAACTATATCATAAATGGTATCCTCAAGATCAGGAACATATCCTCTAGTAGACTCATAAATACCACCAGTAACCAATGGATCTACAATGATATCCCTCGTACCTACCGCACTGGCCTCTGCCTCAAACTCCTCCTCGTCCTCCCTAATATCACTAGCAGCAATCTTACCTCCTATACCTATACCATCCTCAGTAGGAGCTCCAACTCCATCATCAATACCCAAATCTACAATAGCCTCTACATTAGTAGTACCAATCTCTATATGCTCCTCTCTGCTATCCTCAGGTGAGTATGAATCTCTGAACCTCTTGCAAGGTGGTAAAATATCAGCAAGAGTAGTGGCTATCAGTCTTGAAATAGGAGTAGATGATCATACCAAAGTAGTAGGGGATCTGCATCTCTTGCGAGATGGTCCAGCAAAAGGTGAAGATGAATCCAATGACGAATCTAGGGATGACTCTGATGTCGTCGGTAGGTAAGAAGTAGACAATGGTATAGACCTCCAACATCTAAAAGCCTCACTATATCATGGATTCATAACCGGGGGATAAACCAACCTAGGTGATGCAACTCTAGCCGATGGTCGCGAATGAGTCTGACCTGATGCATCGCATCCTGAAGAATGAACTGATGATGAGTCTAATAATGAATCTGAAGGTGAACCTGAAGAAGTATCTGATGAAGAATCCGAAGATGAACCAGAAGAAGATGAGTCTGAAGTAAAATCTGGTGAAGAATGATGATCCGATGAACGATGAGATATACGTCTCCATGCAAGTCAACGAGCAGGAAAATGTCCAACTCTCTTCCTTGCAGTCAATAACTTACGCGGCCCATTAGGATGGGTGCGGTAAGGTCGACCGAAAAGGATAGCCTCACCGGGTCGGACAAGAATCGACGGCCGTTAATGAATCCCGGGTGGGGCAATAACAAGAGCATCTTGCAAGAGTGTCGTAAGATGATAATCCCGACGGTGAGGACAGCCTAGATGCGACCCTGTCCTTCCACCTCGAAACCATAACATCATGAACAGCAAGAGACTTATGTCTCTCGGGTCTCTTCTCAGCAGGATCGGACTTACTGTTTGCCTCTGAGTCATCAGAACATAAGAAGGGTAAAACCAATGGTAACTCTGGTACTGGAGGTAAGGAATCTTCTGATGGATCAAAATCAAAAGAAGACGAATAATCCACCAAATCAAGCACTCCGGTAGGTGAGATGACAGAAACTGCTCCCACCTCTGGTGCAACCAAGGGATCAGCAGGTACAATGGGAACCTCAACAGGAACCACAGGGATAACAGGGATACTAGTAGGAATAGTGCCAAAGAGAATCACTCGTGGGGCATGAGAACCCACACTCTCCTTAGATGAATCCGACAAAATAGGAATAACAGGAGCTACCATAACTTGCACAAGCAAAAGTTTATATAAATCCCCTTTATATGAAACCATGCAACGTGCAAGCAATGTCGAGAGATGAGTATGATGCAGAATATGATATGGCAATATGATGTATAAAGTAATTATGGAAATAGGATATATAATTTGCACTTGTGTATGTATATGTATATAATACTATTAATATAATATATATATATATGTAAGCATATAAAAGCACGTAGGATCACATACTGGTTATAGATCAGACCTAATATAAATTACCTGTTTCACTATAACCTTGGCTTTGGATACCAATCTGTCACACCCCCCAAACGGGGCCTGGACAGAATGCGTGTCTGGGGGCGTGACGTCATTGCATACATCGCACAAGATCAAGTAAACGGCCACTATATGGACGTTTGATAAAACATAACTCGTTGCTTTAGATAAATCAAAATAAGTCTTACAATATTTTTGACATAATGAAATAGCTTTAGTAGAAGCTTAAGATAATGCAGCGGAATCATAACATGTTTTTAACACAACGAGTATTTAAGTTTAAAGATAAACATTCTTGAAAGACTATGCAATATCAAATAGCACTTTAAGAATAATCCAGCTAAGCACCTAAAAAACATGCTTAAAACGTCAACATAAAGTTGGTGAATTCATAGGTTTGAATTGATGTAAGGTTGGACCACAAGATTTTAAAAGTGATGTGACTATTATAACAGATACAATATCACATGAAAAGTATTTACGTTGCGCTAAGCTCATGACACCGATGCTAAATTAGGAGATACATATAATATGCAAAGTGATGATACTGCCCTACAGATGTCTGACCAAGACACCCCAAAGAGTTTCCGACATGATATATATCCGTTCGTTCATCGACACAGAAACAAGTAAGTGCTTGCTTACCCGGATAGGGATAATTAGTCCCAAATAGATCTATTTATAACATTCGCGCTTACTTAACCAATCCCATTGGTCATAGGTAATTAACGGTTCATGATGGTTCGGGCATGATAGTGGTCTAATCGCTACTTAGGCAACACGTAAACAGGAAATGATAACTGAAAACACTTGTGTCCAAAGTTTAAAACAAGCATTATTTCTCACCCCAAAATAGTAAAGTTGAAATCATAAAAACATGGGGCTATGAACTCACCTTAGAGCGATGAGC
>BQNB010125322.1:0-19787 GCA_026074375.1 Tanacetum coccineum | reverse complement strand
TTTGATTCTTATATATTTTATTTCTAAGTAGGTCTTGACTTTTTCCCTTTGTCAAGGGTGAAGAGTTTGAATTTGCCTAGTATTTTATATATACATACTTATCCGCGAATCACGTAGGCTAAGAGTCTGGGATAGCTCTCCATATTTGCAAGTAAGTGGGTAAAGTCCCAATGGGCTAGGGTTTAATAAGATCCCATTATTAATCACCTAAGGTAGATTATAATCAACAAAAATGATGCTTTATGCGGGCACGTTAATTGTGATAGGATTATTCGTGTCTAGGTCTTAGGATGAAGTACCGCCTAAGTCTTAAGAATGATATGCCACTTCGAGATAAGACTATCATTGCACTAATAAACAAACCTGCATTTTATCGAATTATTCATGGTTGATATGTTTTCTTTATATTATTATTCGACCACTTCTCTATCGTCTGTTAATCTTCTTGTGTGTGTTTATTGCTTTACTTGTCATCAAAACCTTAGTTTAGATAACCAAAACTCGCGCCAGCCTCTCAGGCAGAAACCCCCCTTATCATTAGCCTAGGTATTGTATAAATTAGATTAATTTAACTAAAATACTAATAAATTAGATATTAACACTCTCGCTCTTAGTGATTGACACCCTACTTACCAATGAAGCTACATCTTGACCGGGTACACTGCCCGTTAGAGTGTTGTTTTTAGGTATAGTTGGCATAAAATAAATAGTAAAACTTAATAACAAAAAATAACACCTACACAACGACACATCAATTCCTCATTCATCTGCTGCTATCACCGAGAGACCATCTCATTCTTCTCATGCGGGTCCTTCTCGCAAGAGAAGTAGATCTCCTACCACATCTATATCGTTATCTTCACATTGTCTTATGTACATGCTGACTTGTTACCACCTCACAAGAGGATTAGGAGTCCTGAGTCAGTGGCGGATTTAGAGGATTGTTCAGATGAGAGTTCAGAGTCGTCTGTACCTAGAAAGACTAGTTCGAGAGCTGACTTGAGGTCGGGGGTAGTGATGAGCCGCACTCAGATCCTGATACCGACCCTGAGATTCAAACAGAGATTGATGAGTGTATTGCTTATGTGGATGCTCTTAGAGCTGAGGGGATAGATGTTAGGGTTGTGGTTAAGACTGTTGCTCGAGAGAAGGTTGAGACGAGTGCGAGGGGCATGGTTTTGGTTAGTGATGATAGAGTTACGCATCCTGTGGTGCTAGATGATATCCATGAGCCTGCTCAGGAGGAGGGAGCTGTAGAGGTTACTTATGAGACGTTGGGAGACCTGGTACATAGATTTCATGATCACACTATGGAAATTCCAGTTCACCGAGTGTAGGTTATTAAGATCATTCAGAGGGATTAGGGGCATAAGATTGTAGCATCGAGTCAGCAGGGTACTGTGATGTCAGAGAGGATCAGTGAGCTAGAGCGAGATAATATGAGACTTAGAGGCATGTTGGATGTTGCGAGTCAGAGAGTTACCCGATTTCAGCGTAGGGAGTTACGTGTTCAGAGAAAGATGAGGCAGATTTGATGTTTCCAATTTTATGATCGTACGAGGATTGCTAGGCTCGAGGCTTGAGCTAGATGGCACTTAGGCTACCATCCTTAGATTGTTTCATGGTTGTTTTAGTATTGATATGTAGTATCTAGTAGTAGCTTATTATTAGGGATTTGTAAATCCTATCTTTTGGAAACGATGATGTAATCGTTGACATTTGGCGATATGAAATCTAATATTTAGTATTCTATGTTATGATGTTCTCAAGGTTCTAAAAGGCGCGCTATAGCGGTGCCATAGCGCGAGGCATGGCCTCCATGTTACGAAACAGACCAAGGCCGTTCGTCACTATGCATAAAGTGAATAAAGGCGCGATATAGGCGATAAAGGGCGGTATAGCGCACCTTTTTTTAAAGCTTTGAAAAGATTTCATGGACTTGAGCTTATTTACAAGTATTTATGATTTGGGTTGTACGGGATTCGGGCTTAGTAACTCCATAACTCAATTTTAAGCCTAGTAGCTAACTAATATTGACCACTCTATAATATTAAATTGCCTTCCTGAGTACACTCCTTAAAAAACGCTATGACGCAACACCTCACGCTAAAGCTTGAGGCTTGGCTATGCTGCCACGCCACCCTTCACGCTATTTATAACCTTGGATGTTCTTGATCTAATGCTATTTTTGTTTACTCGTTGCATATTGCATTATAACTAAATCGTGGCATTATCATAATTTATTTTATTGTGTGTTTCCATGTGATGAAACCCCATATCGTATATTACTAAACTGTGGCATTATCATGAATTTATTATGATTGTGTGTTTCCATGTGATGAAACCTGTTATTTTTATCGAACCCTGTTAATAATCTCGTACTACCTATAATCTCATCATGTGGTGTATTGTTATGTTGTAGGACAATGCCTAACACACGATCTGGAGCAACAATGACACGTGAAGAAATTAATAAACAAATTGATCGCCAAGTGGTAAAAGCATTGGGACCTCGCAATGCTGCCAGAAACCTTGAACCCCTAGCGGAAGGTGGAGACGAACGGGAAAACGTGAATGGAAATAGAGGAGAGAATGGAAATGGAAATGGAGGAGTGAATGGAAATAGAGGTGGAAACGGCAATGGAAATGGTAATGGGAACAGAGGAGAAATGATTTTAACTTTGGAGGTTTTATGACTGTTGCTCAAGAGTGCACATATCAAGACTTCCTGAAGTGCCATCCACTTAACTTTAATGGGACGGAAGGAGTTGTTGGGTTAACACGTTGGTTCGAGAAGATGGAAATGGTATTCTACATTAGTAACTGTCCACAAAGGTTTAAAGAAAAGTATGTTACATGCACATTGCTGAACAGTGCTTTGACGTGGTGAAACTCTCATAAGAGAACAATTGGGGTTGACTGTGAAAGGAAATGACTTGACTGCTTATACCAGGAGATTTCAAGAACTGGTACTGTTATGCACTAGAATGGTCCTAGATGAGGAGGACAAAGTTAAGAGATTCATTGGGGGATTACCTGACAATATCCAAGGGAATGTGATCGTTGTTGAGTCCACTAGATATCAAGATGCAATTCGCATTGCCAACAACTTAATGGATCAGAAACTAAAGGGTTATGCTAGAAGTGTTGAAAACAAGAGAAGGTTTGACAATAACCTGAGGGACAACCGTGGGCAGCAACCGGCTTTTAAGCAACAAAATGTTAGGCCAAATGTGGCAAGAGCATACAAGGCAGGAAATAATGAGAAAAAGGGGTATGTTGGGTCTCACCCCTACTGCAACAAGTGCAAGTTGCACCATGAAGGGTCGTGTACTGTGAGATGTGGAAATTATAAGAGGGTTGGTCATATGACAAGAGATTGTGTGGCCGTTGTTGCTCCAAACACTTAGAGGGCCCTAGTGGGGAATCAGTCGGGTATAGTTTGTTATGAGTGTGGAAGGTCGAGACATTATAGGAAGGATTGTCCTAAGTTAAGGAATCAGAACCGTGGAAACAAGACTGGAAACAAGCCTAGAAACAAGACTGGGAGCAATGAAGCTACAGTAAGGGCTTATGCCATCGGAGGGGGAGGAGTAAAACCTAATTCCAACGTCGTCACGGGTACGTTCCTTCTCAATAACTGTTATGCTTCCATGTTATTCGATTCGGGTGCCGATAGAAGTTTTGTGTCGTCTACCTTTAGTGCTTTGCTTGATGTTTCACCATCCACTTTAGACACTAGCTATGTTGTAGAACTTGCCGATGGAAGAATTTCATAAACAAATGTTGTCCTTAGAGGTTGTACGCTAGGATTATTAGGTCATCCATTCGACATTGATCTAATGCCCGTAGAACTAGGTAGTTTTGATGTCATCATCGGTATGGATTGGTTGGCGAAGTACTACGCGGTGATCGTTTGTGACGAGAAGGTCGTACGTATCCCTTATGGAGATGAGATGTTGATAATCTGAGGTGATGATTGTGACAATGGAAGTAAGTCGAAGCAGAGTATCATATCATGTACGAAGACCCAAAAGTATATGCAAAAAGGATGTCAAGTTTATCTAGCGCAAGTTACATCCAATAAGATTGAGGACAAGTCGGAGGAGAAGCGACTTGAGAACGTGCCAATTGTATAGGAATTTCTGGAAGTCTTCCCAGAAGACTTGCCTAGACTACCACCTGCTCGACAAGTTGAATTTCAAATCGACTTAGTCCCCGATGCTGCACCCGTAGCACGAGCCCCGTATCGATTAGCACCAGTCGAAATGCAAGAGTTATCCACTCATTTGCAAGAACTTTCAGACAAAGGATTTATAAGACCCATTTCCTCACCCTGGGGAGCTCTGATTTTGTTTGTCAAAAAGAAAGATGGATCTTTTCGGATGAGTATCGACTACCGTGAACTAAACAAACTTACTATGAAGAACCGATACCCACTTTCGAGAATTGACGATTTGTTTGATCAACTTTAAGGGTCAAGAGTTTACTCTAAGATCGACCTGAGATCTGGTTATCACCAACTCAGGGTTCGTGAGAAAGACATCTCAAAGACGGCGTTTAAGACTCGTTATGGTCACTACGAGTTCCAAGTAATGCCGTTTGGCTTGACTAACGCACCTGCGGTATTCATGGATTTGATAAACCGAGTATGTAAACCGTACCTGGATAGATTCATGATCGTATTCATCGATGATATTTTAATCTACTCCAAGAGCAGAAAAGAACATGAAGGGCACCTTAAGTTAATTTTGAAGTTACTTAAGGAGGAAGAGTTGTACACCAAGTTTTCAAAGTGTGATTTTTGGCTTTCAAAGGTACAATTTGTCGGTCACGTGATTGATAGTGAAGGCATTCACATTGATCCCGCTAAGATTGAGTCAATCAGGGATTGGGCGTCGCCCAAGATACCAATTAAGATTCGTCAATTCTTAGGTTTGGCCGGTTACTACCGAAGATTCATCAAAGGTTTCTCAAAGATCGTTGGGCATATGACGAAGTTGACTCAAAAAAGCGTGAAGTTTGATTGGGGAGAAAAGGCGGAAGCTGCGTTTTAGTTGTTGAAACAAAAATTGTGTAGTGCGCCGATTTTGGCCTTACCCGAGGGAAGTAAAAACTTTGTGGTATACTGCGATGCTTCGCATAAAGGGTTGGGCGCGGTTTTGAAGCAAAAGTAGAAACTCATAGCTTACGCATCCCGCCAACTCAAGGTCCATGAGAAGAACTATACCACACACGACCTAGAACTTTGTGCAGTAGTGTTTGCCTTGAAGATGTGGAGACACTATCTATATGGCACGAAGTGTGTCGTGTTCACTGATCACAAGAGCTTGCAACATATTCTTGATCAAAAGGAGTTGAACATGAGACAACGACGATGGTTAGAATTGTTGAGTAACTACGACTGCGAGATCCGATACCACCCAGGAAAGGCGGTTGTGGTGGCTGATGCACTGAGCCGAAAAGAGAGAATTAAGCCACTGCGAGTTTGGGCCTTAGTTATGACTATTGGTTTGAATCTCCCTAAACAGATTATGAGTGCTCAATCGGAAGCCAGAAAAGAAGAGAACTTTATAACTGAAGACCTGCATGGAATGATTAATAAGCTTGAACCTCGTGCTGACGGAACGTTATGTTTGAACAACAGGAGTTGGATTCCGTGTTATGGTGACCTGAGAGCTTTAATTATGCACGAGTCTCATAAGTCAAAGTATTCCATCCATCCTAGATCGGATAAGATGTACCAAGACCTGAAGAAGTTGTATTGGTGGCCCAATATGAAAGCAGAAATTGCCACCTACGTCAGCAAGTGTTTAACGTGTTCCAAGGTTAAGGTGGAATATCAGAAGCCGTCTGGTTTGTTGGTTCAACCAGAAATCCCGCAATGGAAATAGGAGAATATAACAATGGACTTCGTGAGTAAATTGCCAAAGACGGCAACTGGTCAAGACACGATTTGGGTAATCGTCGATCGCCTGACTAAGTCTTCTAATTTCTTACCCATGAAAGAATACGACTCATTAGATAAGTTGATGAGACAGTACTTAAAGGAAGTAGTCTCAAGGCATGGAGTGTCAGTTTTGATCATCTCCAACCGTGATGGGAAATTTACTTCACATTTCTGTCGGTCTCTTCATAAAGCGTTAGGTACTCGATTGGATATGAGTACAGCTTACTCCCCGCAAACTGATGGTCAGAGTGAGAGGACCATTCAAACATTGAAAGACATGTTACGTGCCTGTGTGCTCGACTTTGGAAAAGGTTAGGATAGACACCGTTGGTATAATTCTCGTATAACAACAGTTACCATACTAGCATTAAGGCTGCACCGTTTGAGGCGTTGTAAGGGCGCAAGTGTCGATCACCGATTTGCTGGGCTGAGGTTGGGGATAGTCAACTCACCGGCCCAGAGATCATTCACGAGAAAACTGAGAAGATTGTCCAAATCAAGAGCCGTATCCAAGCTGCCCGTGATCGTCAAAAGGGTTATGCCGAAGTAAGAGATAAGGTCATGTTAAAAGTATTGCCATGGAAAGGAGTGATACGTTTTGGCAAACAAGGAAAGCTTAACCTTCTTTATATTGGACCTTTTAAGATCATTGCTAAAGTTGGAACCGTTGCCTATCAACTTGAACTCCCGGAGCAGTTGAGAAGAGTTCACAGTAATTTTCACGTCTCTAACTTGAAGAAATTCCTATCCAACGAAACTCTCGCTATACCGTTGGACGAAATTCAAATCAATGACAAGCTCTAATTCACTGAAGAACCTGTCAGAATCATGGACCGTGAGGTCAAGCATTTGAAGCAAAGTCGCATTCCGATTGTTAAACTACGTTCAAATTCGAGGAGAGGTCCTGAGTTCACCTGGGAACGTGAAGACCAAATGCAGAAGAAATATCCGTACCTTTTTGCTAATCATGTATTTGCGTCAAATGCTATGTCTTAAGCTTTGCGGACAAAGATATTTTAACGGGGAAAGGATGTGACACCCCATAAATTTCAGGTCAATATTTTTACCGATTCCGTTCATTATTTTAACTTTTATAAGTTACGTGTTAATTTAACGTTAATCCGGGAAGTTGTCCCGCGTAAAAACTAAAAATCGTTATCGGAAGCTTTCCGACGTCGGACTGAGCTTAGTTTACGTGAATTATAATTAATAAAGTCATTTTATGTCATTTCGTGGTTTACGAATATTTACGTTTGCGATTTTATTATTTTTGGCGTAAGTTTACGTTTTAGTGTTTTTGATCAAACAAAACTCCAGAAACTGACCACCTTTGCATATAAACTCAAAACACAAACTATTATTATCATCCTTGTCAAATTTTCGAAATTTCCCTCCCCCTATACCCTTTGAATTTTCGATACAAGCTATAAAGAAAGGAACCAAAATTTTGAAATCAAAAACACTATCACATGCATACTTACAACATGAAAGTGACCTCTTTGTCCTAATCTTGCCATGCACCAACAAATACTTACAAAACTTGGACCACTTAAGCACTAGGAAAATGCAACCAATAACATTTCACCTTAGAGCCAAAGAAAAGGTTTTTGGTCCCTCTTTTTGTCCTATAGTCGGTCAAACTACAAGGACCATTAGGTCCTTGGTGCATAATTTTGTTAGCCATCCACCAAGCCATGGTTCACTCCTTAGCTAAACCCTAAGTCCCTTTGCCACTATATATACTTCATATTTTCACAACTTAGGTCATTTCATTCTCACTTGCCTCACAAAAATCTTTCTCCTCTCCCTTTGTCCTCTCCTAGCCGCGGCACACACAAACATACACACACACATTCTATACTTTTGATTCCGTCAAGAGTCACACATTCTAAACTTCATTTTATCAAGATCTAAGGTTATTCCAAGAAGGTTTCCATTTGATTTCAAGTGTTTTCAAGAGTTATAAGTTAGGGTTTTGGTTTTTTTTATATTTTGGGTTTATCAAGATCTTCATCTTTCTTTCAAGGTCTTTATTTATACATCTTGTTCTTCATCTTTGTGAGTAAACCCTAACTCTTTTCTTTGATTTCTTTATGTTCTTGCATATATGTTTAAGATCTATACATCCATATGTTTATGTTATGATTTTCAAAGCTTAAAAAGCAAATTTCATAAATAATAAAGATGTTGGTATTTTTATGTACTCATATTGTAGTCATGGTGTGTGTTGCAACAAAGATGGTGATGGGATTAGGAATATAATAAGTTTGGTTTTCTTGGTTGGTTTAGTAGTGAATGAGTTTAGGTTAGTATAAGAACTATTATGAAGTTTGGTTGGATTTTTGGAGGCGTTTGCGAAAAGAGTGCTTGCTGATCCGAATTTATTTTAAGGATTTTAGACACTTAAAAATGTTTTCATTAGCCGAGAATATAGTTTTTGAATAGCTTGTTTCGAATAGATAAGTTTTCATATCTCGAACGCTAAAAGCAAACTTAAAACGGCCAAGTTATGGCGAAATGAAATTTGGAACGTTTTTGAGAAAAATGATAAAATAGCTTGCTGATTGGAATTAGAAAATGGCCTTTCGAACACTTTTGAGATGTTTTGAGCTTTTAAAATGTAGGCGAAACAAGTAATAACGTTAGTATATTAAGTAGGAACTTTTAAAAATGTCACAAACGTAATGTCTAAAACGGGAAACTTCTAAAAATAGAAACCTTTGGTAATTATTAGCAAACTGGACATAGAAAGTAGGCGTTTAGGTTTCACTAATGCGTTTGGGGTAAATGGAATCATTGTATATTAGGGGATGGTATTAACGTCCCAAAAATTAGAACTTTCCTAACATAGAAACTTTCTAAAAATAGTAATTTTCTTAAAACAGAAACTTGTCGTAAAACACATCGTAACGTAACTATAAACCGTATGCTTTATAATGTCATGTTTTACTATATAAACTAAAGCGCAAACACTTATGGATGTCTATTTTTGTTAAACGTCTTATTCGATGTTTTGTATTTATTTCTCATTTCTGAAGCGCGTCTTTTAATTAGGTCGCGGTTAGAGTCGTTCGATATCGTTATTATCTCCGTTGAATTATTTGCTCACTACTTTCTTAAGGTGAGTTCATAGCCCCATTCTTTACTCGTTTTGAATAAATGTTTTATAACTTGGGGTGAGAAACATTTCTTGCTTTTAAAACTAGACACAAGTACTATACGTGAGATTTCCCTGTTTACGTGTTGCCTAAGTAGCGTTTAGACCACTATTGCCCGAACTATCATGAACCGTTAATTACCTTTAACCGACTGGCTGGTTAAGTGAGCGCGAGTGAATAAATAGATCTATTGGGACTAATTATCCCTATCCGGGTAAGAAGCACTTACTAGTTCGAGTTTGCCAAGAACAAACGGATATATGTCATGTCGAAACTTGTTAGGTGATCTTTGGTCGGACACTTGTAAGGGCAAGCATTATATAGCAGTGTACATGCTACTCTCCACTATTAGCCTTGGTGTCATGAGCTTAGTGCAACGTAAATGCCTCTTTATGTGAAGTTGTATCTCCTATAACTGTCACATACGTTTTGAAATCTTGTGGTCCACACTGATAATATTTGATCTAAACCTATGAATTCATCAACTTTATGTTGACGTTTTAAGCATGTTTTTCTCAGGTGCTTAGCTTGGATGTTGTTGCTTGAATTATGTAAAGTCTTTTGCCTGAACCGTTCTTCAAGTGTTTATCTATATTTTAAATACCGTTGTTGAAACTCATTTAAACTTTCGCATCTTTAACTCTTGAACAATTTGATTTGATCAATGTAAAACTTATTAATATTCAAATTTAATGCAACAGTGTTTATTTTCAAAACGTACCCTTAGAGGTCGTTCTTTATACTTTGTACTTGATATATTCATGAACGTCACGCCCCCGGAAGCTTATTCTGACAGGACCCTATTTTGAGGTGTGACAGATTGGTATCCAGAGCCAAGGTTATAGAGAACCATGTAGCATAACTAGGTCTGGTCTACAACCAGTATGTGATCCTTACGTGATTTTATGTGCTTTACGTAATCTTATGTATACGTAATATGTATATGTACTATGTAATTAAATGTTAAGTATAACTAATATTACTATAATTATATCGTTCATTTACTCATTCATTCATTTTCCCGCATCATGCACGGTTGATATAAAGGAAATTTATATAAACTTTTGCTTGTGCAGGTTATGGCTATCTCCATTATCTCAATTTCTTTGGATTCTTCCGAGGAGAGTGTTGGGACATCTTCTAGACGAGTTCTTTGGTTTGGCAGGATCCCTACCATTGTGCTAGCCACTACACCTACTGTGGCCCCACCTACTACTCATATTGATGCCATATTGACACCCACCAAGATACCTACTGTTTCACCTATTCTACCACCATCTCCAGATTACACACCCAAATCACTTGATTACTCACCCGCATCTAATATGGAGCCTGACCCATCTAAGGATCCGTCATCAAATCATATACCACCACTACCAGCTACTTCACTATTCCTATCATTGACTGATGATTCTTTAGATAGTGATACACCTGATACACCACCATCACCCACTTATGAGATACCACCCGTTGAGGTTGTACCACCTGCTAGTCAGATTCTACCTGCACCATTTGGTGTTCGCCATAGACGAGTTACCATTCTTTCACCCGTACAACCTATTCCTCATGGTCGACCGTACCGCTACCATCCTAATGGGCTAGTGCACATAATGACTATGAGGAAGAGGTTTGGGCCGCTACCGACTCACCGTCTTGCTGTGAGGATAAGTAAGATTCAAGTGGGGGGATATTTGATGACATCAAATAACGTCTATTTTATAGCATCATTTATCCCGTATAAATTACCCATTTTATGAAACCGAAAAAACCAAAAAACCGAACCGTAAAAACCAAAAAACCAAAGAAACCGAACCGCCAAAAACCGAGCGGTTTCGGTTTTTGATTTTATAAAAACCGAATATTTCGGTTCTGTTTCGGTTTTAGCCAAAAACCGACCCAAACCGAACCGTGCACTGTAGAATGATAGAAAACCCCTTTTAGTTATGATTTATTATTGACCACTATTTATAGTGGTAAAACCTTAATACCCTAAAACCCACAAACGGGCTTGGGCTATTTTTTCACAAATAATCCCCCGCAGTCCGATCGTGAAATCGCAAAAGTTCTGACTGGCATTATTAAACTAGAAAAGAAAAGAAAAAAAAGACAAAAACATATAAAAAATAATAGCGATAAGACATCCGAAAACAACGTATGTCAACAAACAAACGAGCAAACTTGAAGACCAGAACTGATAAACCTTGATAAAACACTATAACCGACGCACGAACAACCAACATACGATTGTGTTGATTTGTGACCTAGCATAAATCGACCAATACAAATAACATTATGTGGATTTGTGACCTTATCACAAATCAACCAACACCACCAAACTAATAAAAAAACTTAAAAAAACATAATAGCAGCTGCACCCGTCCTTGTTGGATCAGGAACAGATCTCAGATTCTACACAAGTAAAAAAAGAGGCACATCATATTAGAAGGATTGCTGGTGAACGATGACGTCCATGCTTATTCTATATAAGGGATGGTGATGATGATAGATGGCGCTAGGGTTTTTTTATTTAGGGTTTTGACACGGATCCCTCCGAATCAACGACGAGTTGTCGATGACCGAGGACAATTAATTGTGAAGAAGGTTAGTCTTTTTGAGCGGAAGACACGAGATAGGTTTTAAGATCTTAATGACTGCTACAAAGGTAGAAATGATAGAAACCCTATATTTATGATTTATTATCGACCACTATTTATAGTGGAAAAAACCTTAATTACCCGAAACCCACAACGGGCTTGGGCCTATTTATCACTCATATGCATAACCCTACACCTACTTGGACCCCACCTACTACTCATATTGATACCATATTGACACCCATCGAGATACCTACTGTTTCACCTATTGTACCACAATCTCCAGATTACACACGCAAATCACTTAATTACTCACCCGCATCTAATACGGAGCCTGACCCATCTAAGGATCCGTCATCAGATCATATACCACCACTACCAGCTACTTCATCATTCCTATCATTGGCTGATGATTCTTTAGATAGTGATACACCTGATACACCACCATCACCCACTTATAGATACCACCCCGTTTGAGGTTGTAACCACCTAACTAGTCAGATCTACCTGCACCATTTGGTGTCGCCGTAGACGAGTTACCATTCCTTTCACCTACACCTATTCTTCATGTCTAAATCCGTACCGCTACCATCCTAATGGGCTAGTACACATGATGACTGTGAGGAAGAGGGTTGGGCCGCTACCGACTCACCGTCTTGCTGTGAGATAATTTAGGGACCAAAGAGGGGGAATATTTGTGACACAAATACGTCTAATTTTATAGATCATTTATCCCATATAAACACCCATTTTATATAATTAATTGCAGAAGAATTGGTACTTAATCAATCTTATATTTATTATTTGCAGTAAGTATGGATTTAAAATTGTTTTTATTATAGTTACTTTGTGAAGTTTATGTAAAAGGCGTGCATTTTAGAGCATAAACGAAGAATTTAAGAAAGTCTACTGATTCTGACATCCTATACGGCATATAATTTTAGAAGCATACATCGTATCCAAGACTTGACGAACTAAAAGACCATTGCCTGACTTTGAAGAATACGACGTATCCACATCAACGATACGCCGTATATCATACATTGGTCAACAAATAAGAACCAACTAGGTTTACCTTAGTACGTCGTATCCAGCAAAGAAGATACAGCGTATCCGTGCCTACACTTCACAGATAACCATGGTCAACAGTCAAAGATCTTGCATTTAATGCAGTCAACAAACGATAATCATGCATTTAATGCAGTTAATGAACGTGGTTAATAGTCAAGAAATATTGCATTTAATGCAGTCAACAATCATCAATTCTGCCATTAATGCATTTAATGAGCGTGGTCAACAAGGAAAGAATCCTGCAGTTAATACCATATTGACTGCATTCAATACGGCCGTATTGACCTATTTTCAGACACTATAAATACAAGACCCTAAACTCAGTTTTAGGTGTGCAAGTGAAGCCTTAAACCACCAAGTCGACTATCAGACGAATAGAAGAGCAAAGAAGGTCAGAAATGAGCCTCAAGATCATAAGAAAACTCTTGTAATCTTCGCACAACCGAATACGCGTTCGATTGAGGTTTCTTTATTTTAATCGTTCATATATCAAACCGTGTGTATTTTTACAATGACTATCGGCGGGTATCAGCTATGTTTATGAAGATTTAATGTTTGGTTTGTTTATCTTGATTGTCTTAATTTATCATTGATTGTTTGATTATGTTTATCATTTTATACTTGTTTACGTACTCATATATGCGACCTATCATTCAAATGGGTCTAGTCCTACATATTTAATGCGTTGCAACTTCGGTGTTGTATGGGCGTAGGCTAAGAGTCCGGGATAGCTCTCCATATTTGCAAGTAAGTGGGTAAAGTCCCAATGGGCTAGGGTTTAATAAGATCCTATTATTAATCACCTAAGGTAGATTATAATCAACAAAAAGGATGCTTTATGCGGGCACGTTAATTGTGACAGGATTATTCGTGTCTAGGTCTTAGGATGAAGTACCGCCTAAGTTTTAAGAATGATATGCCACTTCGAGATAAGACTATCATTGCACTAATAAACAAACCTGCATTTTATCGGATTATTCATTGTTGATATGTTTTCTTTATATTAGTATTCGACCGCTTCTCTATCGTCTGTTAATCTTCTTATGTGTGTTTATTGCTTTACTTGTCATCAAAACCTTAGTTTAGATAACCAAAACTCGTGCCAGCCTCTCAGGCTGAAACCCCCCTTATCATTAGCCTAGGTATTGCATAAATTAGATTAATTTAACTAAAATACTGATAAATTAGATATTAACGCTCTCGCTCTTAGTGATCGACACCCTACTTACCAACGAAGCTACATCTTGACCGGGTACACTGCCCGTTAGAGTGTTGTTTTTAGGTATAGTTGTCATAAAATAAATAGTAAAACTTGATAACAAAAATAACCCCTACACAATGACACATCAGGTTTTTGGCGCCGCTGTCGGGGAGTGAAGTTGTTTAATTCTTATTTATTAGTGTTTTAGTTTAGTTTAAATTGCATATTTGAGTGCTTGCTTGTGTGTTTAATTTCCTGCATTGTATATTTTGCATATTGTGTGTTTGTGTGCATTGTTATTGCTTTAACATTCTGAGTCGAATACTGAATACGGCGTATTCAATTTATTGGATACGGCGTATAATTTTTTTTTTAAAACCAGTACAGCGTATTCGACTCTAAACATTAATACGGCGTATTCAGTTTACTGAATACGCGTATTAGTCCATTTAACCTTTTTATTCGCAACAAATTCATTACAGGAAATAGACGACCCCAACATCAAGATTGAAGAGTACATCCAGCTTATGGCTGATAAAGCTCGAGGGCATGATCAGACGTTTAATTGGGAAACTACTACGTACAGTAAGAAATATTGTGATGATCTTGATTCTTTCACAGACTTTGAAACAGATTTCCCAGCTATCGTCTACAATGATGCATCGACATCAAATCAAAATGTTTCTTCTGAACCAACTGTAAGTATTTACAATGCAATTAAATCTGACATTGATTTTCACATATCATTTTCTGATTCCGAGGACGAGGATTATACTTTTATATATAACAATGATTCGTCTTCTTATAAATTAATTCCTGCCAATGATTTAAAACCGGAACCGGTAAATGACTATATTGAAATCAATATTGAATCGTGTTCGGATTTTTAACACCTGAGCCTGAGGTCAGTTATTCTAATGATTTATACTTCTTTAAATATTTTGAGAATGAATTTCCAGACATTGTTTACAATGATGCTCTAACGTCTAAATCAGATTTCTTAACTGAACCTACTGAAAGTCCTTAACATATCGATGAATTTAATTTATAAAATAAAACATCATTGTCCGAATGTAATGAAAAGGAACAAAACGTTTTATACTTTAATGATATATTTTCCAATTACAACGTAATCTATCCACACTACTTAAAATTCAGATAAGGACCAATGATATTGATGAAAATCGATATTGAGCAAACTTCGATGGATATTTATGGCTACCATTACCAAATGTAAAAAAACCTATGAATGAGCCTATGCACTAAGGTCAAATAAGCTTTAAAACAAGTCATGATACATCTAATAAAATTTTCAAAACTGAAACCTTTATCAAGGAATTATATGTTAATGTGACTTGTAACAAAGGGATGCCATTCATTTTCCTAATCAAGAATTTGTGTGTGCCATTTGGCATCCCGTTCGACCCCAAATTGTTTTATAAGGATGGGATTAAATTAGGGCAAGTCTAACTTAAAGACTTTTTTTTAAATAAAAGTGCTTGCTGGGAGACAACCCGAAATTTATCTTTCTGTTATCTAGTATATCTTCCTAGACTGTTCAATACGGACGTTATCCAGTCTTTATTTTCAGCACAGTCTATACGACGTATTCATTAAATGAATACAATGTATACAAGTATCAATACGGCGTATCCTGGGGTATGGATACGGCGTATCGACTTTCTGAACAGTTTTAGGTTATTATTTCGAGTCTAACCAAACGAATACACCAGAGATGGAGTTGCACTTGTTTTCTTATTTGATACAGGAACCTTCTAAAGAAGTCGACAACGTTGGTGGGGTATTTATAAATCTGGAAATCTTGAAGTGTTGGAGTCTTGAAATCTCAAGACGGCTGTTCAACACACTTTTTGCTCAAACACTCAAAATGGAGAATCATCCAGAGCAAAATATCAGGGGAGTTTCCTCGTTCTAATTCTACTTCCCATATTATTTAACTTTTTTATCTATACAACGAGGACGTTGTATAATTTAAGTGGGGGGATGGAGAATTAGAACGTACTTGTCTTATTTTTGCAAATAACATGCTACATGCTTAAAAAATGCCAAATTTAAAATTTTTAGCATGACTTTTATAAATATCACTAGTTGCATTACCTAAGCGCACTAATAACCCTTAATGCCAATTTGTGAGAATTAAGCCTATTCCGTTTCCACTAAAATTCCACAAAATATAAGTGTGTCGGTGATGTAGTAGACTTTAGAACTTGGCTTGGTATATCACTCGAGACCATAATGATGAGTACTATGGATTTAGATGGAGTAACATGTTCAACTGATAAATTTCTAGGATTAAACCAAAAAGCCTACATGTTGTAAAATTAACTAACTATACTGGTTAGTTAACCCCTGTGTAACCCTTTGTTTACTCTCACTTTTAGAGTAAGATCCCTTAGAACAACCTGTTGAGCCATTCATGTCTTTTTCACACCATAAATTATATGTTTCATTACACCTTTATACCTTAGCCTACCGTGTAGATTAAAGCCTATTTTAATCAATGTTGCTAGTTGTTTTCGTGTAAAGTTTTGTATTTCCTGTGTCAAAGTGAAATTTTTCTATCTCTGTAATGGTCGAGAAATTGCACAAGGCAATGGGAAAAATATGTAGCTCATGTGTTTTGCTACTTTCGCGATTATGAATCATATCCGAAGAAGAAGTGTTACAAGGTAAAATTATCCGGATGAATTATGATAGTAAAGACGGTGAAATTACACCGAGATTTATGATGTATTGCAAAAAAATAGAAAAAAAAGGAAAAAAAGAGATGGATGAAAAATAGTCAGTTCAAAAGAAGTTTATACCGAAGGAATTACTTGGAAGGATCGATTATTCGTTGATACGTTACAAAAATCAACGATGTAAAGTCTTGTAAAAAGTGGCTGATATCACCACTTATTCTGTAAAAGTATGTAAAGAGCGGGATGTAAGGGAAGTTGACCATTATGGGAACGCCAACTTAGGTTGTCTTTGTCATTTCTATGATCGAGGCATTTGTCTATATGTTCGAGTCTTTATCATGGAACGGTCGAGGAAAGTTACTAGCAATCGTACCTTATTTGTTGGATTAATCTATTTGTTTCGTGAATTTTGTTTAACAACCATTTACTTCCCTTTTTCCTAGCAACTAACCTTAAGATCTACTCGAGCGAGGATGTGTACGAGCATGCGTGTCTATTTCGTCGTTACAGCCATGTATGCATGTCTTAGCTGCCTTGTTGGATGACGACTTTCGGTGAAAGTTAGAAGCTCCCTACCCTATACCGTCCTTCATCCTAACCGCTAGTTAAACACGAATGAGGATGTGATCGAATTGTACATGTCTATTCCGTCGTTACAGCCGTGTATGTATGATTCAGCTGCCTTGTTGGTGTGGTACTTTTGGTAAAAGACTGTTTGAATGATCAACCCTAAAGCCTTTTTAACCCAATTTATCTTTTGACTTGTTCCTCCTTAGCTCTAGTGGTGGAGATGTGTATCCTTGCCAAGCTTATAATAGAAAACTAATCACGACCGAGTAATTGAGCGTACCAATTAAATGTTGCACCCTAGATTAGTTGAGTGATCTGAGTGTTTTCATTTCCATATTTCGTAAGGAACTTGATTATGTACAGGTGATTAGAACAAAATGATGCTTAAATAGAAAAATCCTTAACTTCGGTTGGGACACATTTTCAAAAACTTTTCTAAAGTCTACTTGAGGACAAGTAGGATTCAAGTGGGGGATATTTGATGACATCAAATAACGTCTATTTTATAGCATCATTTATCCCGTATAAATTACCCATTTTATATAATTATTGCAAGAATTGGTACTTAATTGCTTATATTTATTATTTGTAGTAATTATGAAGTACTTTGTGAAGTTTAAATAAAAGGCGCGCATTTTGGAGCATAAACGAATAGTTCAAGAAAGTCTACTTATTCTTACATCTTATACGGTGTATCATTCTAGAAGCATACACCGTATCCAAGACTTGACGAACTAAAAGACCATTGCCTAACTTTGAAGAATACGTTGTATCCACATCAACAATACGTCGTATATAATACCTTGGAACCAACTGATTTTACCTCAGTACGCCGTATCCAGCAAAGAAGATACGGCGTATCCGTGCCTACATTTCATAAATAACCACGGTCAACAGTCAAAGATCTTGCATTTAATGCAGTCAACAATCGATAATCATGCATTTAATGCAGTTAATGAACGTGGTCAATAGTCAAGAAATCCTGCATTTAATGCAGTCAACAATCATCAATTCTGCCATTAATGCATTTAATGAGCATGGTCAACAAGGAAAGAATCTTGCAATTAATACGCCGTATTGACTGCATTCAATATGGCGTATCGACCCCATTTCCAGACTCTATAAATACCAATCCCTAAACTCAGTTTTAGGTGTGCAAGAAAATCCCTAAACCACCAAGTCGACTCTCAGACGTATAGAAGAGCCAAGAAGGTCAGAAATGAGCCTCAAGATCATAGGAAAACTCTTGTAATCTTCGCACAACCGAATACGCGTTCGATTGAGGTTTCTTTATTTTAATCGTTCATATATCAAACCGTGTGTATTTTTACAATGACTATGGGCTGATACCTTTAGGTATCAGCCATGTTTATGAAGATTTAATGTTTGGTTTGTTTATCTCGATTGTCTTAATTTATCGTTGATTGTTTGATTATGTTTACCATTTTATACTTGTTTACGTGCTTGTATGTGACCTATCATTCAACTGGGTCTAGTCCTACATATTTAATGCGCTGCAACTTCGGTGTTGTGTGGGCGTAGGCTAAGAGTCCGGGATGGCTCTCTATATTTGCATGTAAGTGGGTAAAGTCCCAATGGGCTAGGGTTTAATAAGATCCCATTATTAATCACCTAAGGTAGATTATAATCAACAAGAAGGATGCTTTATGCGGGCACGTTAATTGTGACAGGATTGTTCGTGTCTAGGTCTTAGGATGAAGTACCGCCTAAGTCTTAAGAATGATATGCCGCCTCGAGATAAGATTATCATTGCACTAATAAACAAACCTGCGTTTTATCGGATTATTCATGGTTGATATGTTTTCCTTATATTAGTATTTGACCGCTTCTCTATCATTTGTTAATCTTCTTGTGTGTGTTTATTGCTTTACTTGTCATCAAAACCTTAGCTTAGACACCCAAACTCGTGTCAGTCTCGCAGGCTGAACCCCCTTATCATTAGCTTAGGATTTGCATAAATTAGATAACTAAAATACTGATAAATTAGATATTAACGCTCTCGCTTTTAATGATCGACACCATACTTACCAACGAAGCTACATCTTGACCGAGTACACTGCCCGTTAAAGTGTTGTTTTTAAGTATAGTCGGCAAAATATAAATAGTAAAACTTGATACATAAAATAACACCTACACAACGACACATCACATGGCTAGTATAAGCTTGTAACGTAATACAAGTAAATAGATCAATACCACTTTGGGGTGCTACTTCATAGTTCATACACATAAGTTTAAATAGTATAGTCGAATACCACCAATATAGGCCGAATACCACTTTGGGGTGCTACTTCATATTTCAATATTGTGTTGTTTTTAAGTATAGTCGGCAAAATATAAATAGTAAAACTTGATACATAAAATAACACCTACACAACGACACATCACATGGCTAGTATAAGCTTGTAACGTAATACGAGTAAATAGATCAATACCACTTTGGTGAATTCATAGGTTTAAGTAAAAACAGTATTGAAATAAATCAAGTGATATGTCAGTAAGAAAAGTAGCGTTACAATA